>JADRCD010231605.1:34516-61710 GCA_019843815.1 Montemys delectorum | reverse complement strand
AAAAAAAAAAAAAAAAAAAAAAAAAAGCCCCAAGCAAGGCCAATAAGTGAGGCTGGCTCTGGGCTGCTCTTTGCCTATTTGGTTAGCTCACTGGCCAGACCACCTCTCACTTCAGGTACTCACACAGCCTTCTCAATAAGGGAAAAAAAAGAGGCAGAAAGAAGGGTTAGCTGAGCCGCATGGAACTGTGGCAGGCTGGGAAACAGAAGAAGCAATGAGGAAACTGTATCCTTGTGAGAGAAACAACTTACAGGCACTAAAAGGATTACATCCAGAAGTTTCTTGCAGACAACAATAGTGGAGAAAAGTCCTGTCTCTGGTCCTCGTTCTTCCTAGCATTACCATGTCTCTACTTTCTAGGTACCAAGGCTGGAGGCCTTGGAAGGGAGGCTGTATATCTGGGTGCCCTTCCTACCCACTGTCCTGCTTCCTTCTACAGAGAAGAACTCGGCTTGGAGGAGCCAAGGGCCCCCTCTTCTCTCTGATCCCCATCAGTTCCTCTCCAGCACCCACTGTTTCATATGCTTCTCTTATTTCAGTCTTACCCTCACTGTTTCGTTTATTCCAAAGCCCAAGCTCAAGTTCAGTGGCCTTCCTGATACATTGTATGCTTTCTGTCTTCACACGTCATAGCCGCTGGTGCACGGTGACTAGATTACATTTACCCAGCGCATCTGTCTCAGGGATGCAGGTGGGTCTCATGTATTTTCTGCTTGCTTTCACACCAAGGTTTGCCTCTCTCCTGCTCTTTTTTTTTTTATAGTGACTAATTAACAAACTTAAGTCCTCTGCAGGAGAGAAGAGGATGGAGGAGGGGAAGGGAAGAATCAGTGAGTGGAGGAACTGGAGAAAGAAACAAGAAAAGCATAAAACCTGCCTTTCTCCTTCTCCTTAGAACATAATCTACGCCATAGTTGTGGGGCATGCATTTCTCCACTTCCGTAACTATTCAGATGATAACGTCTGTTTTAGTTGCTGTCATTTTGTTTGTTTGCTTGTTTTGGAGATCTGTGCTTCCATCTCCTAACAATCAACTTGGCCGTACCTTCTCTTCCCTTTGGGAAGATGGAGTAACATCTGGTCATTGGGTAGCACCTTATGTGGAGTGAAATGTGGCAGTTTTGGAAAAAGCCACTAAATTCATCTTTGAATCATGTCATTCAGTCTTCTGGTCTGATTGCCATGGTCTTTCAGGCCAACACACTGAAAATAAGATATCTCCCATAGTGCTCAGTGACTTGGTCAGTAAAATCCTTGGCCCAGATGTTGCCTCTAACCACACTGATCCCTTTACTTTTCATCTGTTCAGTCTCCTCACTGTGCCTTGCAGGCCTCTTGGGACCAAAGGTTACTGTTTCTGGTAGAAATATATTGTCTTGTCTGTTAATGTTTGGATTTTGCACTGGTGTCTAGGCATCTAGAGTTATGATGATTGATATGATTATTTTTATTTATTTATTTATTTATTTTTTTGAGACAGGGTTTCTCTGTATAGCTCTGGCTGTCCTGGTGCTCACTCTGTAGACCAGACTGACCTTGAACTCAGAAATCTGCCTGCCTCTGCCTCCCAAGTGCTGGGATTAAAGGCGTGCGCCACCACCACCCGGCTTTGATATGATTTTCAAGTGTTGATATCTAGTCTTATCTTCGTTGGGTGTTCTGTTCCTTCAATTTTAGGAGTATGGTAGCTATGTATTTCCTGTTAGATAGTGCTTCTGTAGTTTGGTAGGTGGCATGGCATAGAACAGGTATGGGATAGAAGAGACTAAGAGGGGCTGTGAGAAAGAGCTAAGGTGATCCTGTCCACACCAAGAGGCAAAATTCACAGGGAGATGGGGTGTGAGGAGAGGCTCCTGTACGTAGGTTAAAGACAAATAATAATCAGGAGACAGGTATGAAGGAGCTGGGGGTGGGGTGTAAGTCAAAGCAAAGGGAACTACCAACTCACCTACAAACCCTGTGATCTACAACAGTAACCTGCAGGCATATGCTGGCGCAATAGTGGCGCTGATGTTGTCGGAGTGGCCAACCACTTTCTGATTGGATAGAATGTCCACTCTCCAACGTGGAACTCATTCCCAACATTGATTGGGTGGCCAAGAATATGATACTAGATAGGTCTAGAGGGAAACCAAATACTTACTGGCCTTTCGTTGGTATATTATGACTTCCAGTTTTGTTCTTACCGGTTTGTTTGGTTTGTTTTGGTGTTTTGGAGACAGGGATTTACTGTATAGCCCTGGCTGTCCTGAAACTCACTCTATAGATGAAGCTTGCTTTGAACTCAGAGGTCAGCTTGCCTCTGCCTCTTAAGTACTGGGGTTAAAGGAGTATGCCACCACATCTGGCTGTCTTATGGGTTTTTTTTGTTTGTGCATTACTAATTTTTAATTTTTTCTACCTGTTTGTTTTCTAGAATGGATAACTTTGGATGAGTTGGGAAGTGGGGAGAATTGGAGAGGAAGCAAGGGAGAAAAAGCTATGGTCAGAATTTATTGTATGAGAAAAATTATTTCCAATCAAAGAATAAAATTAAATTACCGGGTTGTGTATAATTTACCTCATACCCAGCTGCTTCTTAACCCTTTAATTCTCACACATAAAATTATTTAGAATCTTTATGCTTATGCAATTATGTCACAAGAGGTATTTTCAAAGGAAACTTGTGAGTCATCTCCAGTGTTGCCCTCTGGGATTAAAAAGGCATTTGAGGCCCATGATAGCCAATCTCAGTTGTCAGCTTGACTACAATTTGCGTCAATTAAAACCCAAGGGATTTTCTTGACTGGATATCTTGAGGTGGAAAATCTGGTACACCTTCTAGTGTCAGCCCCCACAAACTGACATGCCATAAGGAAGCTTTTGCTTTTTTGCCTGCCTGCCCTCACTCTTGCTAGCAAATTCATTTATCCTGTTGCTCAATCAGTCCTTCACTGAGATTAGAACTTCTTTGAGAGTCCAATGTAGACCAATGACCAGCTGAGACATACAGCCTTCTGGACAGAAGAACTCCTGAGTTATTGCCTTTTCTTTGGGATACAGCCATTGTTATTTAATTAGCGAACTAGCCAAGCCACAAACTGAGCAACTTTCTAAAAACCTTTTTACACACACACACACACACACACACACACACACACACCCACCCATCAGTCCTGCTGCTCTAACACAGGGCACGACCCTGCCTTTCCACCTTTTCATTAGTGACACTTTCCTTTTTTATGTTTGGCTTGCTGAATGATACACATTTTTTTTTTTTTTTTGGTGAGTTGATTAATTTATACCCAGACAGAGTATAAATTCATGCTTTCTTATTTTTCCCCAAATTTATTTGGATATCTTTTGTGAGAGATCAAAGCATTTTGGAGCAATGGAATTTCCCCTTGGGAATCAAGAGGGCATGCTTAAGTTCATGTGTGCCTGAGCTTACAAAGGATGCTCTGATACTGTGGCTTGGGAGACCCAGTCAGCATCCGTTTCAGAGCAACAGTGCTAAATTGATGGCATGCAACATGCACTGCTACTGACAAAGTGCAAAGGAGACCTTAGATGGTAATGTGGAGAACACTACTGCGAACCAGTGTGAAAATGCAAAGGAGGCAAAGATATTTCTGAGTGGAGCTAGTCATTGAAAGCCATGTTAAAGTAAGCCTCCATGGGGGTGGAGAGACAGCTCAGTAGTTAATGGCACTGGCTAGGCTTCCAGAAAACTAGAGTTTGATTCTCAGCACCTACATCGTGGCTCATGACTACATGCAACTCTAGTCCCAGAGGATCTGATGCACTCTTCTAGCTCTGTGGGTACCAGAGGTGCACATGGTCTACAGGCAGATAGGCAGGCAAAACACTCATACACATAGAATAAAACAGAAATTTAAAAGAAGTGTGAGGGAAAAGTCTCTATAAGGCCAGATTTTCATTTGTGTGTTCGTGTATCTCAAGATAAAAGGATAGTATAAAAAAGGAGACAAGTTGTCAGATTTTTAACACTGTATTCACCCTTCCTCAGAACTGGACAAATCAGTAAAAATAAGAAACATAGGCCTTTTAGCATGCTCGATACAGCCCTGTGTATGTGAAGTACATATCTTACACCACCAATTAATTTGCCAGCATTTTCATCTCCACCTAGTGAATAAATACAGTAAATTCAACTTGAGTGATGACTACTATTCTTAGTTGTCAATTTTACTACATCTGGGATTAACAAAATTACTAATGACTGGGCATACCTGTGAGGGATTTTTTTTTTCATAATTAAATCATCTGACATGGGAAGACCCACTTTTAATTCAGGTCTTTGAGGCAGGAAGGTAAACCTTTAACCCAGATTTTTGATCTTTGAGGTGGGAAGATCCATCTTTAACTTGGACTACACTTCTTTGGAAGAGGGAAATATCTCTTTGCTTGTTTGTTTTTGTTGGCAAGTACATTTCTTCACTAGCATTAAAGCCTACTTCTTTGGGATTTCAGAGAATGCTGAAGACCATGGATTAAACAACTACTGGAATCTTGGATCTTTTGTTAATAGGTAGCCATCATTGGATTATCTGGATCACAGCCTGTAAGCCATTCTAATAAATGTGTGTGTGTGTGTGTGTGTGTGTGTGTGTGTGTGTTCTTTTTCTGATCTCTGTCTCTCTAGAGAACTCTAACATAGCTCTAATATAACCCTGGAACTAGAGTTGTATGCCTTTATGAGCCACCATGTGGGTGCTGAGAATCAAACCACAATCCTCTGGAATAGCCAGTGCCATTAACCACTGAGCAATCTCTCCAGCTCCATGGAAGCTTACTTTAACACAGCTTTTAATGGCTTTGTCTCCTTTGCTTTTCATGCTGGTTTGTAATAGTGTTCTCTACATTACCATCCCAGTTCTCCTTTCCATGGACTCACTCTAGAGAAAACTATAGCCTGGGGAGTTTTATTGAGAAAGTGTTCTTTTTTTAAAAAATAGAAATTAAATTTAAAAAAAAATCCAGTAAAATATTTCAGTACAAAGTTTTTTTTTATTGACACTGTAAGAAACATTTTTATTATTTATTTTTTTTTCTTTGTTACAAAAGGACTAAGTGGTTCTGAAAGCCGAGGCAGAGTTCATGTTTCTGGGCTGCCATTCCCATGGCTTATGAGCACTGAGCAGCCACAGGCTTTTCCAAGGAAGGCCCAAGGCCATCACATCCCAACTCTACATCTACAATACTTGAATGTATTTACATGTGTTGTTCTTTAAAAAGGATTACACATTTTCTTCTTTAAAAATCTAAAAAATGGTGGAGAAAAGGAACACAGTTTATCTTACACATTTGCAGGATATACAAGTGTAACTTGTCAGAGGAGAACACTCTCCTATTGGCTTCAAACAATACAGGAAATCAGGTCACCCAACACCGCAGACTGCCACAGTCCTGTGTTAGCTTCCTGGTGACACTGTCTGGGTATGCAGTCTCTGAGTGCTGACTGGACAACAACAACAACAACAACTGGTCCTTCTCATTGACAAGCGAAACATAAAATAAGGCACATACATTGCAAGAATCAAAACCTGTGGCTCAGAACAAGCCCACACGCGAGGAGCAGGGAAGTGAGTTACTTAATTCTTTAGAAAAATTATGAAAAAAAATTTAACACAGACATGAAACAAGAGTACCATGTATGAGCCTGTACTTTCATTAAAAAGCAGCTGTGTGTGACGCAAGAGAGTCAAAGCTCTTTCTCCTAAATACAACAGCCAAGGGATGGAAAAAGGCTACTGACTGCCAGTGAGTTTTTGACAGGAAACACCAAGCCTAAAGAGAGCTCATGTCCCATGGGATAGCTTTAGTGATCAAATGATCTTTCTTGAACTGTACTATCATCACAGATCGTGGAAATCTTGGAACTGAACACTTTTCACTCTCTTTTTTTTCTTTTCTTTTTTTTTTTTTGTTACCTGTATCCTGAAATTTTCATATTAAGAAAGGTCAGATATTGAGTGGGAACATCAATTCCAAAAATCTAAAGACAACAGCTTGGAAAATAAGGATGAAAATAAACAATTAATAAAAGAGAAAATAATGAAAAAGTCAAAAGTAGAAGGTAAGGAGACAGGGGTGCTAGCTCTGTGCACTACCTATCCCCTAGGAGGGACTGCCAATATAGAAAATCACTGCACTGCACTTCAAGGTCTTTGCTGCAGGAGGCAATAGGTATGACCAGGAACTAACCTCACTCTTTTTGCTGAGGAAGGTTGAAACCAAAAGTAATAAAGAGATTTCACCAAATAATAAGGCATGCCAGGTCAGACCCAGACCAGAGACCTAAAACCAAGAGACTTTGACAAATCAAATCCAGGGATTGTATCACCCATTTTGTGATGACAATGTGACCTGTTTGAGTCAAATAGAAGCCTTGCTTTATTTACTCTCCTGAACGCAGACCAGTGGTCTCCTTTTGCTTGTGGGCTGTCCTTTGATTTATAAGGAACCTCTGGGAGAAGGCTGCAGGGCATGGTGAACTTACTGATTATTTTACTCGTCCTTGGGACATCTATTAGAAAGCAAACAGGCTAGCTTAGCCACAAAGTCATCCTAGATGGCAAAGTTTCTTCCCTGTTGAAATTTGGGCTCCAAAAGAGAAAAAAAAAAAAAGGCATGAGCAAAATTGGCTGGTCATAACATTCTTCCTATTACCTAAAGCCTACTGGGTTTTCACCTTCCTACTCTTAATTTTACAGGCAGGATCTAAGAGGAGAAGTCACACAACAACCCTGTCAAGAATAACCTTGGGGAAATCCAATGCTGAGGAGGATGGGTAAACATTTCCCTTTGTTTACAGTTTTGAAATATTATGCTAGATAATCCACGTACTCTGTGTACACACAGTATAACTCTCATGTCTGATCTGCATGAGAAGATCAGCTGCACTGTGTAAATCTTTAAAAACAAACGTTGTAGTCCAATGTTAAGGACTAATGGGTATTTGGAATTCACATGGCTACTAAATACCATCTTTCATGCTCTCCAATGCTAAAAATTGTTAGAGCCATTTATTTCTGATGTCAATGTATGTAACTTTTGCCTTTTACAACTAAGTTTTATACATTTTTTCCCTTGATAATAGGGCACTTAGAAAGGACATATTCTCTCGCTGTAGTGAACTGAATATATAGTAGTGATGCATCCAGTTGGCGGTTGTTTAAATACGTACTTAGAGCTACGTATAGTCAATTCAATTCTCAGTTACCTATCATAATGAGGAAAGAGGTGAGACCAATGAATAATTATAGCAAGTCCAAAAGACAGTCCTCAAAGTAATGCTAGCTGATTGTTTCAACCTGTAATCGGTCTAACTTCGTACCAAAAAGCTAAAAGAGTGACACATCTGAACACTAACTGCCTGTCCAACTTTCACTGCAGTGCTAAATAACGCTGAATGTTCATAAAGGTGAAGGGAATGTACAGGAGATAACAGAGAACTGACCATACAGACATACCCATGGGATGCATACTTACACAAGAATTGACTCCTATAAAAACCCTCATCAAACTACTTCATTTCCAGGATCCCCACATTTGCACTTTTGTGCAGCTGTTAAAAGTATGCCCTGAATTGAATCAAGGTGGTGGACACATAAAAACCTGCTATATATACTAACCATAGTGCACCCACAAATAATCTTCAAATTCACTATTCATTCAATTCTTGTACCCAGTGTGGGAATTAAAAATACACATACACACATAAAAGCAAGTCACTGAGTACTGTAAAGGAAAACTTTAAAAAGGTGGACCTGTCACCCCTTGGTCACAAGCACACCAATTCTTAGTTCCTGGGATAGCAGAGAAGCAGGCCAAATGTTTTAATTTGATGACTTCTCTTCTAAAAGAAAGAACATGCACATTATACATTTACATTGGTTCACTCAAAAGAGGGCAGGCTTACAGGTTAAAAAAAAAAGGGGGGGGGTGATTTGAATGTCACAATACTGATTCAAACTGAAACGGAAGACAGTTTCTCCCCTAGAATACCTTAGGGTTTTTCAGAGTCCTTTTCCATAAAAGGAATATACTTGAGACACATCCCAGTCAGGTGAGATGAGATTGCTAAAATACAGACAGAACTTAAAAAAGAAAAAAAAAATCCAGAGTCATTTCAGTCTTTCAAGTCCTAAAGTTTTACCCCTATTTGTGGTCCTTCTTGCCTACCGCCCTACTGCATAACAGCAAGGAACTTGCTTTCTTCTGCAAGGGAGGTCAACAAAGAACTCATATCCCCAATAGCCATGTTGGTAGTGCTCATGGACAGGGTTGGGAATGGGAGGGATGCCCGTGGTGTGGTGAGACGGGAGGAGCTGTGGGAAAGGTTCTGAATAATACTTGGGCTCAAGGCCCCTGACATTAGGCTGGTATGGTCCCCATCATCTATGATGGCATCAAAATCAATCTGCACACCTTCTAGGTCATGACTCTCAAAGCTGTCAACTGTGCTTGTCACCTGGTTAGCACCTGGGGAAAGTAACTCAGAGTTTTCAGTGCCATTCCCCTGGAGCAGGCAGTTAGCATCTGAGAGGGAGAATGAGCTAGCTTTCCTGTCTTGCTGACTGAAGCCCATGGATTGGTCATAGAACTGACCGGAATAATTCTGCATGTTAGAGCAGAGCTGCTGGGACTGACCTTGTGCCTCCATTTTGATGCTGTTCACCCTGCTGGTCTGACTCACGTCACTGAGCTGTCCTTGTTGCAGAGTGAGGCTGCCCCTTGGCAATGCCTGACGCCTGCTACCCCCATAGCTGGCACAGGGCTGGTAGCCCCTGAAAACTGCCATACTTGATGGCTGGCTGCTGTTGTCCTGAGTCCCTGGTAGGCAGCTCTCTGTCCCTTGATAGATGTTGATATGTGAGGTAGCACCAACCTGCCCTAGTACCTGTTGACCAGGGCGGCTGGGCCCCTGGTGTTGCATGCTGCCACTGAACAGCTGATGGGCAATGTATCCCTGTCCCATTTGATCTTGGGTTTGTATGCCATTCACTGTGTTGCCAGCTAACTCATCTGGTGCCATGGACAGGCCAAAATCTAGCAAACCCCCATTCTCTTGCAAGCTGTTGCCTTTTAGCTTGGACCCTTGAATCCCAGCACCACAAGCATTGTCTAGAGCACTGGACGTCAGTGGCTGCCTGTTGAGCTGGCTCCCATACTGCTGGGTCTTATAGGGCTGTTCATGGAAAGTATTTCCATTGGTGCTAAGTCCATCCCCACTGTGGACTGCAAAGTGCTCTGGGCCACTGTAGGTACTGCCATTCTCCCCGAGGGTCTGATATCCCCCAGCTGGGCCAGTGCCAACCTTCCACAGATTCTGTGGGTGTACCACCATATTGTTGTACAGCCCAAAGCCTCGAGCCTGCTGTACACTAGGGCGCTGAGCACATTTCAGCTTGGAGGATGACAGATCAGAGCTTCCAGAACTGACCTCATTCCACTGGATGGGCAAGTCAGTCTTACTGCCCTCAGAGCAGGGCTGCTCCAGAGCTGGGTACTGCTGGCCAACGTGACTGTCTGGCAGCCCCGGCAAGTCCAAGTCCTCTGGCTCGTGGGCTACTTTGCTATCTTCAGAGACGGCACTCTGCAATTGCTGCCCATACCCTGTTTGGTTCTGCGAATTTAAATACTGTACCACGTCATCTGGCAAGAAATCTTCATCGTTCAAGTTAGCATTAGCATCCATGGACAGAGCCTCCAGGGCAACATTCTCTGTGATGCTGGGAGGGCAAGGGGATGCTTGGAAGTACCGAGGTTGGCTGCTCTCCTGCCGGGTATAGTTTTGCAGCACTAAGCTACGCTTTTCCACGGATGGAGGCAAATTTGGAGGATTAAAGCTATTGAGGCTGCCGAAGCGTTGAACCCTGGGAAGGGGCGCGTTCTCCGAGACTGTCCTCACAGGGTCACTGGCTCTCCTCACACTGTTCGCTAGTGCATCATGAGGCATCAGGTGACGCCCTCTGTAAGTGTGGCCTCCCCCATCACTGCATCTCCGAGGAGGATGGACCGGAGGCAGGGTCACCCCTGGGTCCCTCCCCTCCCCTAGCAAGGCCATCTTGGTCTTCAGGCTCAGTCTCTCCATGTGGGGCAGAGGTGTGGGTGGTGGGCCACCCGTGGCAGCTGCATACTTGGCCTTAAGGCGGTACTGCTGCACGGGGGTGAGGCTGAGCAGACTGGGCAGACCATCACCCTGGCTGGCCTCGCTGGACCTCCGTGAGGCATCTGTGGAGATGGGATCGTAAGAGTCAGCCACACTCACATTCTGGGGTCGCCCTTCAGCCTGGGAAGCCTCACTGGACCTGCGGCTGGAAAAGCAGGGGGAGATGCCGGACGATCTGCGGCTGCTCAGGTAGGCAGAGCTGATAGTGCTGGTATTGCTGTCTCTCCTGTTGAGTGTGTTCAGCACTGTGAAGTCTACGCCTGACAGGTCACTTCTGCTCGGGAGGAGGGTGCCGGGCCCACCCGAACTATAGTTGTTACTGGACTGTGTACCTGGAAGGAGGGCACAGAGGGAGGGGAGAGAGAGATGTAAAGTTAAGCATATCTTAAATCAGGGGCTGACAAGCATTTATAGTTCCTTGAACTAGGCAAACAGATAAAATTTTCTTGATTTTATGGTTTTGGAGACTAGAGTTGAGGCACTACCTACAAATCCACTTATTTGTGGAGGTTTTTCTTGCCCCACTCGAACTCAAGCAAATTACAATTTCTTCATCAAAATCTGAGTTCTTCACATTTTAAATTTTTGTCCTAGTATTATTCTGTTATTATTTTCAAAATATAGACCATCTGGAAAAGCAGTGCAAATGGTTCAACATCAACATAGGTTATGGTCTAGCCTCTGTGGAGAAACTAATAAATATAAAAACCAAGGGTTCCAGGTCCACGTGGTGTGTTCTGGCCACACTGAAAGGAAAAGAAATAGCCTGAGCAGACAGACACATGGTCTAGTGTGGGACTTACCATTTCCTATGAGAGGAGATACCGCAGGGGCTTTGGAGGGTAGAATAGGGTTCAGTCTTGGGAACATTCCATTCACTTGTTTTAGCCTTTCAAGTTTGATGTGCTCCATCCATTTGGTCCCTGCTGGGTTTCTCCTGGCTTGCAAAGCAAGGGCTGTGGTTGCCGTGGAAATGGTCGAGTCCATGATCGGGGTTTCGTCGATGGCACCGAGGTCCGCTACACTGCCTCCGTCCGTCAGAGGAAGCTCGAGCCCACTGTTGGAATAGTTGCTGATGGGGGACTGCTGGCTGCTGCATGAAGACTGACCACCAGGGCTTGGCTGAGATGTCTAATGGGGCCAAGGAGAAAGGAACCAAACGACATCAGGAAGGGTAAAGGAGAGGGAGCGGAAGTGACAGTTCATGCAAGCCAAAACCTTCAGGTTATCAGCAGGTTAAATGAGAAGAAGAACTATGTGTTGGTGGATGTTTGGGCCAAAATGAGAATGGTCTACCAATCAGGCTGGTAAACAAGGGGAGGTGATGGATGGTACGTGATGCTAGATGTGCTGTGATCAGAGCTATCGGCCATGAGGCACTGTTTCAAATGCCAACTACGGAGACATACTTCCTCATTTTCAATTCTATCTCCAGGACATTATTTTTGGGCAAATTTCTTAACCACTCACTACAATGGAATCTTTATGTATATAATGGGATCAATACTTAATGGATCAATTGTTATTGGAAATTAATATAAATCCCAGCCAGCACCTAAGTATGAAGACCTGGCAGAGTTAAAGAGGAGGTTACAAGCTTTGGTAATTATTATTGTCCCAACTGAGGTTCATTTCGCTGAGCTACAGCATACATGTTGGGATGCTTCATAAAATACTTTATCTCCTTCCAACAAAGACCCCTCTAGGCTCTGCAGACCTGGTTCTCAAATTACTCTGTTTTCCTCCCTGCCTCATTTTGCTAGTATTATAGACCTTCAGCCAGGGCCTGAATCAAAGTGGCTGTAACTGGTACAACATAAATCATTTTGCTTCTGTCGCACTCAGGAGGGAAGACAGGTTGTAACGGATAGTAGCCCTGAGTTTGTAGAATGATTTTACATTTCCTCTTGGTTTGTGCCTCTCTTAGTATGATCTCCTAATCTTAACCAAATAGACGCTGGAAGAGAATTATGTAACTGATGAAAATTTAATCCTACTGGCTAGTCTCAATTGAACAGCCAGGGCTTATGGAATAGTCTGGTGGAAAATCTGACCAGCTCAGGGTCTTGGAAGCACCATATGAATGGACCTATGGTACACAGTATAGTTCTCACACTGTACAACTAGTTGGTCTATCTAAAACTGCAAGGATACCTACAGATGAAGTCACGTCTTCTTTGTAAGAACAAAAGTTGTGTTCAGAAAAGTTCACTGGCCACTGAAAGTCACACTATTTCGACTCCTTAGATGGCTAACCTGAGCTTCTGCAGTACCTCCTCCAGTGTTCCTATAAAAACTGGAGCCACTAACAGCAAGTAAGAAACTCAGTGATTCTCACGTGGGATGAACGATGCTGCTGAGAAGTGTTTGGAGAGGCAACACTCTTGGGGAGCCTTCTAGCTTTATTACTTTCACATCGTATGAATTCAAGCAAATGCATACTTTCTCAGCAAGTGCCACGTGGTATAGCAACTTCAACCTGGGCAACCAAGCAGAGCTAAGGAAGATTTGTAAATGTGATCATAAGCACGGAAATTCTTAATTATTTCGCCTCAGCAAAATATTGAGATATCAACTCTTCCAGAGGTACTGGGAGTTTTTAAAGCTTTGGGTAACTTTCATTCTTCAACATAATAATCAAAATAATCTGTGTATAGGACTATGCACACACATACATGCCACAGAACAGGTAAGGCATAGGCACTTACAATCAGAAATATACTAATATGCACTCAATCGAATGAGGTTAAATTGCTAACACATTTATCCAGATCTTCAAAGAACACAGAACATATCTAGTCCCACACTTGAATATATGCTAGTCAAGATAGTAATTAAATAGCATTTGAGAACAACTGCTTGGTTGGCCCAGTGTGATTTATTATAAAGTCCCAGGCAAAAGTAACAATGAGTCATCATCTAACTTCACAGATTTCACATGCTATGTTCAAGGCACAGAGCTGAGTAATGCTCACCAAGGATATCACAATGCCATAAAAACCAAAGGAAGATGAAATGGAAAGAAAGCTTGTATGTTAAAATGAAAACAGAAAAAAATAGAGAAGCCAAAATTCCCTCA
This sequence comes from Montemys delectorum, assembly GCA_019843815.1. Lineage (NCBI taxonomy): Eukaryota > Metazoa > Chordata > Mammalia > Rodentia > Muridae > Montemys > Montemys delectorum. The sequence continues at coordinate 48,454 of JADRCD010231605.1, read as the reverse complement.
CCTTATTACCCACTGTCCTTAGGAAGTGAGAACAAGACATTTGGGAGCAATAGACAGAAGAGGTGTTGCATTAATAAGAAAAAAGGAAGAAAGAATTTAATTTATAGCATGATGACCAAATTAAAGACATGTTTTAAAAGAAATTATATTAGAAATGTAATGTTCATTAATAAATGTCTGTGAAGGTATCTGGTATTTAATGCATATGAGCACACAGTACCCGTTTGGGAAACAAGACCCTGTGATTCACTTCAAGGAACTTCAGTTTTCTCATCTGGAAATAAAGGGTTCGGTCTGCAGCTGTTCGAGTTCTACCTTTATAATGTAATTTGTCTATACAAATTCACATACCAAGTCGTTTTAAGAGAAACTGCTCTAGGTAATTCTGACGATTCTCTCTCTTTTTTTTATGCAATAGAAGGTGTATTGGTGACATGCAGATCCTGTCCCTGACCCCACTCTCCCCGAACTGTACTGCAATCCTTAATACTAGAGCTGTTAAGCCCATGATCACACACTAGTCTCGCCCTTACCCTACTCCCCCTTTGCTCTGGCAAATCCCACAATTGGTACCTCTCGTCTCCCTCCAGTTCCCTGGGAGCCACTGGCTCTCCCTGTCTGAGTGCTGCACTGTGTCCTCGGGGCCTCCTACCTTGGAGCACATTGCCAGGTCTCCTTCCCTAGAAGGCTTTTCACAGACTTATGTTTGAGCCCTCTCATCTTAATTGTATTTGTTTTTCAATCTGTACATCCCACGGAACTGTAGACCCCCAAAGAATAAGGACTTCAGCTTACTCATCTTGGGGTCAGCAAGGCAAGAAAGATAGAAAATGTATTTGCAGAAAGTCTCAAGGAATGATTTACCACAGAGTAGCCACATTGAAGACACTGACAGCCATGTCTGTCTGCCACAAGTGGTGCAGTGATGGATCCGTTTTAAAAGTCAGGTAAGAATCTTAGAAACTCCCTCTGAGTAAAGTTACTGACTAAGGAGATTAGCTCTGAGTGAGCAGTCTCAATCACTGGGCTCACAACTCTCAAATCAGAGTGGCCAGATACAATGAAGGGCGACAGTGTTGTCCCTTGACGTGTTCCTCTGGGTTTTTCTTAATGAGTCTGGTTAGCTCTGAGGGAACAGGAGAGTGAATGACATACCATGGGCTTTTCAGCCTTGACAGTCTTCACCTGGAGGCACTCTTCCCGCTTTGAGGTAGTGTTGCTCAGCTCCTTCTGCTCGCCGAATGCTCCCTGAGTTGGCCGGCCAGGGGACCTGGACTGTGAATGGCCGCCAGGATCTCTTGGGGGTGGAGGCCGAGGGTGCATGTCCCCTCGCTGTTTCTTGGTAACGTGAGCCTCGGGGCCGTGCACAGTCTTCACGTGTTTCCGGAGCGAGCTGGGGTCTGTGTACCGCTTGGTGCAGCCAGGGATTTTGCATACATACGGTTTCTAGCAAATTCCACAAAAAGGAATTGATGAATGGCAATAGAAGTGATTATGGATTAGTAGTTGCTCATTACAATTCTAATTCTTTCAAAAGCACTTCCACGGCATTTAGGTACCTCTCAGGTCTAATGACTTAGAAAGCCTATTTGGATATTGCTCAGTGTCCATAGAATCTTACCTTAATAGGTATTATTTAGAGAGCTCTGCAAGTGGGAATAGTGTATAAATTGCCTTTACATTGTTGGAAGCATTTATGCTGTGAGTGGAAGTATCATGGCTCTCCATCTACTGATGATGATGATAATGGAGAGAGGATTACAAGAAGATGGTATCAGGACAATTTTATACATCTTACAGGAGATGGTCTGTGTGAAGAATTTATTATCTTGGTTTTGAGATATAATAATTCTTTACTTTGAAAAAATGTGTTATTTGTACACAGGTACTATAAGAAGAAGAAATAAAACTAAGCTGCCCAGAGTTGTTCTCATGTTGTCTAACTAAATGTGCTCATTTGGGCAGCTGGGTAGCCTAATAACTGGGGTTTAGTTATAAAAATCCTCAGAAGGTTTCTGGTCTCTAAAGTTGTAGCCTCATTACAGACTATCCACACACCCATTCTATATAATACTCAAGGCTCCTGAGGGATTTATGGAAAACCAGGACTCCCAATCTGCTTTCCTCTGACTTTCCATGTCTACACATGACAGAACTACTTCCTGCTAATTTTATTTTCTCCCCGAGTCTTCCATCATTGCTTCCTCCTACAGTTCTAAACATTTGGACATTTATAACCAAATATTCATATAGCTCACAGAACTGGTCCCTTTGTTAATGAACAGTGCCAGAATGGTTATTTTGTTTCCTTGCCTTCCAAAATAGTAGAGTTATGGGATGCTGGTATGAGTAAAGTCAGCTCTGCCTGCCCAAGGGCTCTACATCCACAAACTCAACTGACTTCACACTGAAACTTTACACCTGTAGTGTGAAAACCTTATACATGTAGTAATCATGAATAGATACCTCTTGTTGCTATTCCCTAAACAATATAGCAGCCATTTACATGGCATTTACACTGCAGCAGGTATTAGATGTAAATATAAGTATGAGAGGAATACATGTGTGTGTGTGTGTGTGTGTGTGTGTGTGTATAGCAGCATTCAATTGAAGAGACTTATGTGTTCTCAGATTCTGGTGTGGGCAGGGGTTCTGGACATGGTCCCTTGCTGAAAGCCATGAGAGGATTACGTACTTCCATCTCTGTGTACCAGAAGGTGAGCTAGTATATAAGAAATCATCATGAAGAGCATGATTAAAATAATACATCTCTTATCCTTGCTGAACACCCTGTCTTTCAGAATGCATGTCTAAAAGATGCTTTTTCACTAAAAGCCTAGGGCCAGAATGAGAGCAACCTAAAATGCCGAAATTCTGTAAGGTAGAGAAGTGAAGATTTCGAACATTATCCTGAGAGACTTTACCTTCAAATGTAAGATTCAGTTGGATAGAATTGATTCCCATTACTACAAATTATGTCTACTCAGGAGCTCCGTGAGTTGCCGCACATACATGATGAAATGAGAGCACAGGATTCCATGCATTAGGGACAGAAGAATGGCTCTGATAGTTAGTGCCATTACTTTTGGGTGCTTTGTACATCAACCCTGTCCTTGCTCAGGGCACTGATGGGACAGGCTACTCCATCAGCAGAGTGCCTGATGCAGGTGTGTGGGCAAGGGGAGAGGACAATGACAGGGTACAGGACAGGGGCAGGAAGAGCTACTCTGCTTATATACACATTCATGTGCATATTTAGACTAGCCTGGAAATGAGTTCACAGCTGATGGGTAATGAGCACAGAGAAATTCAGCAGAACTAGCACTTTCAAGACCATCAGCACACCTGTGACCCTTGCATATGAACATGCACATTAAATGTCACCTACAAAACCCCACAAGAACACAGGGCTCTTGAAGTTTATGCTTTAAAACAAGACACATAACCCTAACTATGGAGCTTGTGATAGCAATAAAATGCCAGGATAATAGCAGATGTGCTCAGGGGCCAGCTTTTCATGTTCTGCACATTCAACTGCAGGCATGAGGGTTACCATTTTGACTTGCATATTCAGACACCTTTGGAAAGCAGTTGATGCATTTTCTTATGTCTATACAACTTATCAGAGAGCGAGGAGTAAGTTCTTTTTTCTACAGCCTACACTAAGCTATGAATTCTCTCACCTCAGCCTCCCAGGTGCTGGGATTACAGCATTGAGCTACTATTCCCAGATAAATTTTATTTTTCACTGAACATCAAATGAGTGCTACTATATGCAAGATTCCTGTCCACAAAGATGTGTAACCACAATAAATAAAAGATCCTTTATGTAATCCTTTATATTTTGTATGCAGAATCTTCTTTTCTGGTAGGAAGAATGAGAGCATGTAATCATTTATAGTATAAAGTATGAATCCTAAAGATGTAGACAATTGAGGACTCCTTTTTTGGTTGGGATAATCCTAGGAGGTGTGTCGGTTATTAAAATCTGGGCTTAACTCCCACCTCATGTGTACATAAGATACTCCTAACTGCACATGATTCATAGCAGACACTTGCTCAAAGGAGCATTTCTTAGGAGGAAGCACTTTAGATAGGTAGAAAAACCAAAGAATGAGACTTTGTGGAATAAAAGCAATGACAATATTTTGCCAAAAATGCAGGGTCCCTAGAAAAAAAGGTCCTGCTCGTGAGTGGTCTGGAGCATGGGTACGAATGTGGATCCAGGAGGAATACAAACTGTATGATCTAGAATGGGGAGTCCATTGTTCAGAGGTCACTGCTATACAGCCCAGGGGCCCTGAAGGAGCAAGGACAAAGTCATAGACAGAGAAATGCCATAACAGCTTTTCTGTTATGTAAGGGGATTGCTGTCCGGATCTACTCTGCTGAATTCTTAGCTGTACCTAAAACATAGCAAAAAGTCTTTACACTTTGCTTAGCAAAGAAGTGAAGTCATAAATAAGAGTATAAGTAAATGCAGGGAGTGTCAGGATGTATTTCGGACGGGCTGACTTGACTACAAGAACCTGGACTTCCAGGAAAGGCCTCTCTACTGTATATGTGAGACCGTGCCAGCTTCTATACTCAAAACCAAGGAGCCTCATACACGTTATAGAGAAAAATGACTTGAGTGTTTGTGAGTGAACCTTAATTAAGTGCTATTGTCAAAGTAACCCATTTAAATAAGTTGCTCACTCCTGGTAATAACATTACTGCCCAAGTCAACTTCCAGTTTCCTGAGATGTTTAATTCCCATATTATCCTGCATTTCTTAATCTCACCAAATAAAAAATAACTAGACCATACCTAAAATAAGCAGATGTGTGTACATGTTTTAAGTTCATTAAAAAATGAAAATCTATGTATTTGTGCATCCCTGTCTCAATATACTCACTGACCAAATTTCTCTACAGCAGGAGAGGTTGGCCTAAACTCTACAAAAGGAATGAATGCCTTCTTTTATTTAATGAATGATAGCTAAATTTAATTACTATGTTAATTGAAATTCCAAGCAAAGATTTTCAAACTCTATGAATTGAAATTGAGACTGATAGAAAAACAACTGAGGACATTCTTCATGTTGTATAATTATTCTAGAATATTCTAGTACTCCAAAATCAGCAGTCTGCTATTCCATCAGCCCTAAGTGCTAACAAACACTAATCTGTTTTGTCTCCATGGATTTGCCTATTCTAGAATCCCTAAAATGTTCAAAACAGCATCAGATGACACATTATAACAAAAAATGAAATCTGTCTTCTTAGGTCATTAGCAGGAGATTCAAAATGACCTGTCCATCCTTATCACACCATGACCTTTTGAAAGAGGTAGGGTCTGTGGTCCTGCAAATGATGAGTTTCAAATATGACCAGATAGGAATATACATTTTAGGCAGTGTAGATGATCTCATTAAAGGTCATTATAATCTGGTTTATTCTATCACCAGGACTATTCTCCCTACTTCTGCTTAATGCCAAATGGCTCCCGAGCAAAGTGGCTCACTTGGTTTAGATACTGCAAGTTTGTGAGACTAGCCTACAACTGATGAGGTCATAATGGCCACTCGGAAGTCTCATAAATGCAAATTTCTCCTTTTACAACAATGTTTCAAATCGACCAAGGACACATTTTACAGGCCTGAACTACATGCTGTTAGCAATCTCATTTCTATCCAAAATGAGGGGAGCTTTGTTATACTTGGTTTATTCCAGGGACAATTTACAGAGAAGCCAATATTTCAGCCACACCTCCCAAGAAGTTATATACTTTAGTCAGATATGCATCAAAGCCTAGCTAAAACAAATCTGCAAACACAAAATAACAGACTTAAATGTTAACTGGGCTTCTAAGACTATCTTCCAAGTTCCTCTGGAATTTAGATGTCTATAAATTGTAAACTGTTGGCTTAATGAAAATAATTTTAGATATCATGCATGTGATGAAACTGATCTCTCCTAGAGAACAAATAAAATTGGATACTTTTCTGAGTGAGCTGTTTGTCGCCTGCCAGTGTGATGATTCTGAATGTCTTTAGATAGTACCAAGTCTTACTTTGTGTAGGTCCGTGCTATTCGAGCAGGCAGGCTGAACTCTAAATTAAACGCTACTACTGTCTAGCCAGTAGGTGGCAGGTCTGAGCAACAGGAAACTAAGTTCAGCAAGGGTTTTTATAAAATTTCTTCTTCATCTGCATTACTCTCTAAACAGGGCCCATCCTTCAGGCCTCAAACCTCCACCTGCAGACCTGCAGGGTCTCAGAACCCACTCACAGTTGGAACAAGGCAGAGAAAATAAAACCGAACACATCTACTGTACCAGATCTAAGCCACATGGAAGCTCAGTGTTTTTGCCAGTAGCTTTGGGAAGCAGAGGGGGGCTTACCTCATTGGAATGCGTTCTGTTTTGGTGCTTGGCCCGGTCTGAAGCATTAGAGAAAGCCTTGTTGCAGCCCTCGTGCTCACAGACGTACGGCTTCTCTCCAGTGTGAGATCTCAAGTGGGTTTTCAGGTTCTCGAGTCTCGAGTAGGCTTTTGTGCAACCTTCAAACTGGGGACAACAGGTAAATCTGGACCACTCTACACAATAGCAGCTGCGGCTTGTGCTCAGCCCCCTCTCCATGTGGATAAAAACTTGACCTTTCAAGGGTCAGCAGCTTTTCAAAACCGTGGAACAAAACCCCCACTAAACTCTGCATTTATTGGGATTCAGATGTGGCTTGGGGCAGTTGAAGACAAAGCATTGTCAGTGCCTGTAAAACTCCTGAAGACTTTTTTCCCCCTCCTACTTTTTTTTTTAATAGACAGCTCAATGTGGACAATGAATTTCATTATCTGTTCATTGATCTCCTCCAATTCCCACTGATTTCAGATTCAGCACAAAGTTCATTAATATGGCTTTGTGTCCACACAAAGGCATGGAATTTGATCATGTTTGTAAAGGCCCTTTAAGATGTAAAGTACCGGGGGCTGCAGCACCCCAGCAACTCTAGAGAGAAGGTACAGTCTCACTGCAGCTCCTGCCTACTCCAGACGCTTCCATGCACTGTAGTGACTGAGCAAGGAGGGAGGAGAGATGATAACCATGGGCAGCGGAATATGCCTTGCCAAAAGGCTTGGGTGAGAAGTGGCTTGAGCTCTTTTTAGAATTCAGAACATACACAAGTAATATTTGAGACATAATGAAGACACAAGTTCATTTATGCTTCGGACCGTATGCACACTAACAGTAACATTATACAACAGTTTTAGTGCGCCTGTGTTGTGACCACAAGTGGTTGCAAAGGTAATGAACAAGGCTTTCGAACTGGTACACCATGTTGGCACCCACAGCCTGTGTGTGATAGTTAAATGCTCTGATACGAGCTATATCCCAAGCCCAGTATGTTGAATTTTATTTTTCATAAAGAATGCTCAACTTAGGGCCCGTAAGATAGATAGGTCAGAGTGTAAGTTGTGTAAACTTGACCACTAGATACCTGTAACACAACTAAAGGGGCAACAGAAAATCAACTCTACAAAGTTATCCTGAAATAAAAAAACTAAACTGAAAAATAAATCAGCTCTGTGGTTTGTCCTGCAATGTGCTTAACTGTGGGAATATGGCAGACACAGAAGGCATGAGCTCATGGAGCCAGTCACCTTATGCCTGTTTGTCATTCTGCAGAGATGGCCTGTTTAAAGCTCTGCACTAAGGCACTTTCTACAAACAGTGCTCTGTCTCTCTTCTCAGTACCCTTTTGGATCCTGGGGTCAACAGCATGCAAACCCCTTGAGAACAGAAAAGGTCTACAGAGCAAAGTGTCACATTCACAAATGTGAGGGGACACTGAGGCTGTCAGGTGTGTACTTACTGTACATTTGTGAGGCTTCTCCCCAGTGTGTCTTCTCATATGCACTACCAACATGTACTGGGCTTTGAATGGTTTCTGCTCTCGTGAACAATCAAGCCAGCGGCACACAAACTCCTTCTTTTCTCCATGAATGTGGTCATTATTGATATGCTGGGGTTGAAGAAGAGAGAAATCAAATTAAAATGTGTTAGACATTTCTCAAAGAAACAAAAGGAAGTAAAAAAATACTCAAATTTGAAGCAGTAAAGATCACAAATAACTCTACTACATCACAGATTTCTTTTAAAAGTTTGAGTATGTACATTTCTAAGTACATTTGCTGTTCCTAACTAACTGTGAAGCCAACATGGAAAACAGGATTGGTAACAGGCTTGGCATCCAGAAAAAAATAGTTGAGGCTGAAATCTAAAGAACACAGGGAGTACAAGGGATATGGGGCAGGGAGGGAAGGTTGGACAGAACACATATGTATCCACAGTTTTATAACAAGGCTCAAGAAAATGCAACTTTGGTTTAGATTTAGGACAACATCTTGAATGATAACCCCAGAGAACTATGTGCTACAAAAGAGAATCTGCCATCATTTCCATCAAGCTTTAGAATTCTATTTTAATAGGTTAAAATTTTCTCTTATTACTTTATGTGCATTCCTGCTTTGCTTGCACATGGTGCCTGGTGTCTGTGAAGGTCAGAGAGGAAAATCAGGTCCCAAGACCTGTTATGGATTGTTGTGAGCTGCCATGGTTGCTGTGAACCAAAAAATCTGGGTCCTCTGCTAGGCAACAAGTCTCTTACTCACGAATGCAGTGGTTCTTAATCTTCCTGATACTGCCACCCTTTAATACAGTCCCTCATGCTGTAGTGACTCCAACCGTAAAATTATTTTTGTTGTTACTTAAGTGTAATTTGATACTGTTATGAATGATAATGTAAATACTGTGTTTTCCTTTAGACTCAGACAACACCTGTGACAGGGTCATTCAGCCCGAAAGAGGTCACAACTTACAGGTTGAGCAACACTGCATTAAGTCATCTCTTTACACCCAGGCAATTCTGTTTTTTTTTTTTTTTAATAATAATAAAAAAATGAAGGTATAGTTTCCCAAATTCCTCATCAGTCCAAGGCTTTGGGGTTAGTTACATCTACATCCTTAGAAGGACATGTGAAGTGCCTTCCAAGAGGACACATGAAAAATCTACAGTAATACCTGAGGAAGAGCAAGGGAGCGCTCCAGATAAAACTACAGTGGACACATCTTTATTGCCAGTGGTACCAGTCTGCAGTGGCAGTATGGAGAACTTGACTGGCAAATACTACCAATTGAAAACTAGACCAGAATTCAAAGACAGCCCTTTTCTCAAATCCAATTGAGTCCATCTTCAGAAAATTTAGTATACTACTTAAAAGTACAGTTCTAGACTATCAAGAAAAAATTTTACCTTTTCTTGTCTAAATTCTCTGTCCAAGTTATGCTTTATTTGCCTTATTTTAAGGCTAACAGCTATACTTTTTCAAATATACATATATGTATTTTTTAAAAGTCATCCAGTAATTAAAATTTTCTTGAGTTCTATTGTAGTAATGACACAGCATTTGATATGTGCCTCTGAACACTCTAGCTTAGAGACCCAGTGGGAGTTTTCTGCTACCAGAACAGGCTTTCTTGATTATTCTTCTAGGTGGCTGATTGCCTGAGGATAAAAATTTTGCATGAAAAAAAAGTTTTCTGTATTGTTTCTAGAAGTTAAGGCTGGGTAAAGGCAGAGAAAAAGAAGTCATTACTCTCCTCTCTTTGACCAGCAATCAGAATGCCTGATAAACTGCAAACACTGAGCAGCATGTAACAGCACACACGGAGACAACATTATCATGGGGGACTACATGCAACAGACCACAGTGACAGCAGAACTGGTCTCCTCCTGAACTTCCTACCATAAGCCAGCTGTCATAGGAAACAGTATCTTAGGCATCACAATTGTGCACATAATCCACAAAGAGAACAGATGTGCCACCACAGGGAATTCAGTGCTGCAATGTATAGTCTGAGTCAACCACCATGCCTGCACATTGTCCTGGATGGTGGTCCCAAAGAGAGTCTGCATATACAACTTTCTCTGGCAGAAAAATAGATGAGTACAGAGGACCATCCCATAAAGTTGCTATTGTTTCAGTGTTTCCATTATTGGGAATTAACAAATTGGTCCTTGTCCTAAACACTTGGAAAGAGGATGGGGAACAAGGGGAGGAAGGAGGAAAAATGGGAGAGAGGAGGATGAAATACAAAGAAAGGAAAAAGGAAAGATTATAACTGGAAATCACAATTCTATTTGTGCTGAACAGCCTCCCAAGTTTCACATACTCATCCACAGATTATACCCTGATGCTTAGCAGTTACATAGTATCTGCTGAGTCCATCTGATCTACCAGGCTAAGGAAGTATTACCAGTAAAAGATACCCTGAACACTTGTTTATCTTAATACCACTTTGCTTTACCTGGTATTTACTGCATAGCATTTCGTTACTGTAAAATTACTCTCAAGAGTTCACAAAAGCTTTTAAACATATCTAGGCATGGCCCACTCTTTCCCTGGGGGAGCAAAGGAATACAATGATGGCAGTGGTTCTCTCTTCTCTTGCCTCCAGTATGGTGTGTGGTAAGCCTTTCGCACTAGGCCCAGTGACGACGGGGAGTGAGGCAGACATAATTTCTGCCCTAAGGAAATTACAGTCTCCTGGAGAAAAACAGATAATAACTTAAATTGCTGCATAATTACAGTTGTGATAAGCATTATGAAGGGAAATAATGGGTTCCATAAGAGCACGTAACAGGGGTCCAAGATCAGTGTGGTACATCAGGAATCAGGGGTCAGTACAAATGAAACCACATTGAAAGCAGAACCTGAAAGCTGAACGAAGAAGCCCCGACCAGGTGTGAGGTCAGGCTGAGAGTGGGGAAAAGGAGAGACTGTGGCAGACACAAGATAGGGAAGCACTCACTCAAAGTCAGACCTTGGTGCCTCTGAGGATGGCGGTGACACTCACAGAGAGCAAGAAAGAACTTGCCAGGTTGACCTGGCAGGCTACAGGCAGTGTTGCTGTGTGGCATGGTGAGCAGGCACAAGCTCTCCGAGGGTTAAAGATACACTGTTCAGATGGTCACGCACAGGCTATGGGGCCAAGGCTCACACACACACAAAAAGAGACATAGTTCAGATCTCCAGCAATAAGGCTGTGGGGCTAAACCAAAACAACACAGGCCTTGAGCACCAACTCCATAGTGAACATTGGGGTAAAGTTACTGGGAGCCATCTGAGCAACAGGAGGAGGGGTCAACAGTGGCTGAACTAGAATGAAAGATTAGTTTTCCTGTGTCCTGCTGACACATCTGAAGGGTCTCCAGAGGCACACTAGGTCCTGTTACTTTCATATGAACTGAAAGAGGAAGGATAACAAGTGTCCAGATCCACTGACAGCCCCTGCCAGTGGGGAACGCTCTGGGACTGTGTCTAAGCTGAACACTCCAGGTATTGAAAGTGGTCAGGAAGAATAGGTACATAACAGTGTCACCTCTAAGCAGGGAGAACCGACAGCAAGCACCGGAGTACAGCAGCAGGGGATATCAACTACATTCATGTTTCATTAGAGGGGGATGGTAAACTGAGCAGCAGGCAGCCCCAGTGTTGTCATTTCTAAATGAGGAAGAGCAAGAAGGACTGGTGTTAGATAACTAAAACTCCATATTCCCCAAGACTAGCTTATAGAGTAGACTACAGTCTTAATATGGTTTATAATTTCCCTGAAACTGCTCTTAAATCCAAACCGAGATGACGCTCACATTCGTGAGCGCAAGAGCACGCACAATTATCATTGATGTAAAGGAGCTTCAACGATCTAAAGGGAAAGTGAGCAGTGCCTCTCAGATGCTGTAGTCTGTTACCATAAGAGAGGCACTTATTTAACTATGTAAGACACTCAAGTATGTTTGACATGTAAGAGACTGTTTTTAAAAATCTCGGGATTACTTATAAACTAAGAGTCTAAGAACTCATAAGCCTCATGTGGTTGTAAGTTTTATATAGTTACTTGCCTTTAAAATGAACTGTTTGGCTGCTCTGCCTGTTGGTGAGGTGGGCACTCTGAAGGATAGAAAGGCACTGACTGCCTCAGCACTAAACTGAGGGCCTCACACCTTGGGCGGGCCCATTTGCCAACTTGGGCCTTAATTATCTCATTTGCAAAATCATAGTGACAAACATATTACACATACACACACACACACACACACACACACACACACACACACACACACACAGAGGGTTAGCAAGCTTTTATTTATAAAACCAGACTCTAATGTCAAAGCACCCCTGTATCCCGCTGTAGACCCAGTGTCAGTGAGAAAATTAGCGATTTACTTATGGACGTCAAGAGATTCTCACAGGCCAAAAAATATTTCCTAACATTTTATTTTCAGGTATTTAAAGGCATAAAAATGATACTTAACTGATGGGCTCAGATCAAGGGCTACACAAACACATATACCAAAAAACCCCAAAGCCAGGCAGCAGTCTGGATCTGACCTATAGGCTCATCATTGTCTTGTGCCCAGCTGAAATGATTACAGGGCTTCCTTCTTATACTATTGCTTGTTGGGTTTTTCTCAAACATAAAAAAGTACAAGTAGACGGAGGTGGGTTTTCATGCTAAAGAAAAGAATCTAGAAAGGAATAAAAACCAAGTTGCTAGGGGAAAAAAGTCTCCAAGAAAGAGAGGGAGTTCAGCCACACTTTGCTATATGCATCATTCGACCTGAAGGTCAAAAACTGCACTCATTTTTCTTATTAAAATCCAAGATCACTGAGACAACACACACTGAATAGACAATTGACATTTAACAGACAGACTGATTTCTAAGTGAAGCTGGCCTGAAATTCAATGGCTGTGAGTTTATTTGTGGCTTTCACTGAAAATTTGACTTCCTAACAGTGACAATGTTAATCAAATATATAAATAATTTAATCGAAGGGAAAATAATACATGATTAAATTCTAAACTAATCCAACACTGCGACATGCAATTTGCCAGAGGCTCAAGAACCAGAAAGAGATAGATGGTATAAATTACAATGCTGTGTGTGTGAGACACTCTAAATTCTCCCTGTTTGAATAAACAGGGGACACTGGGACCAGCACATTCCCAACAAAGGCTAAGTCCAATGACTGGCCTTCCAGTTGGAACTGCATCTGGCTTAGGATATGATAATTGATGACATTACCATAACCAGCATAATGATCAAACTAAGGTTGGCTATTCACCAACTGTGATCAAGCCTTTAGCAGAACAAGCCAAGGGCCATAATTCCATCTTTGCCACTCACTCGGGTCTACGGGAGCCTAGAGAAAGGCAAGAGAATTCAATAGCTTACTTACTTGCCAATGGGGAAAGTGGAGGGCACCTCTTTATTTCAAGGGATTCTCTTTGGGAAGCTCTGGCCCAATTGTGAACCAAGGAGACTTGGAGAAGGGCAGAAGAGAGACCTGAAGGGGAAGGGAAGGGAAGGGAAGGGAAGCTTTTCTTTCACTAGCAGCAGCAGAATGGAAGCCTACAATGGACTTCACTGAGCTAATCACCGTCCTTTCTTCTTGCTTCATTATGTGAGGAAGTTCAGAGCAGGCAGTTTTCCTAACCTTCAGCTGAAACAAACATGTGGCTCAGACTCAGTGAGCACTCACACAGCCTTACATAAAGCTGCTATTCAATCAGTTGGGGAAGCTTGGAGGTACCTCCTGCTTTTGTTCTGCACCCCCCTCCCCTTTCCTTTGGCCAGATTCAATTTCCACTTGGAAAGCACAGCTCTCCAGATAAGTAGGCTCAGTTCTTAGGAACTCCCTGAGAGGAACTCTTTAGAGCGGGGCAGAAATTCATTCATGCCACCTACTGCCCAAGGTGACTCACAGATCAGTAGACAAACACTGGCTGCTTCCCAAGCCTGTTGTCTCTAGTCAGTAGGATCCTGATAGCAAGGAGCAATTCCTCCCAAGGTTGTCATGAAAAGTCCCTGTTAAGCATACCCAAAAGCAGCAACAC
>JADRCD010231605.1:0-34506 GCA_019843815.1 Montemys delectorum | reverse complement strand
GGAGCAGGGTTCTGCCCCTCCCTTGGTGGTTCCATAGGGTCCCGCTGCAGTCTCCCAGAGCTCTGGCAGGACACAGGTCTCTCCCACTCCTTTATTTCCTCACGCCCAGCACCCCCACAAACAAGCACAATGAGAAAGATATCATGGGAACACTCCTATTCACAATATCTTCAGAGAAAAACAAATGACTAGAAATAAACTTTAGGAGGTAAAAGATATCCAATGAAAGATTTAACTCTCTGAAGATATTGAAGCCATAGTGGACCAGTATCTCTGCTATGTGGTTGTGTCTCTCGTGGTACAAGATAAGCTATATCTATCCCAGCAGTACAGCTGCCTAAAGAAGGGAATGCTGACAGCATCTGTGGTTACACATATGTGGATGGGGGAACTTCATGGGTCCCAGCCCTACATGAAGAACTGCAGGAAACTACTGACTGCTGAGAGGGAGAATTTGTCTTCTCCAGGAATAAGCTCCCTAACTGGCAATCTAATACCAAGTGGTTAACCCTAAAACATACCTACGAGCAACACTATATGGACTCAGCAGGCTATGTGTGTGTATACATATATACATGTAAATATATATGTAACAATAAGGATTAGGTTACTGTAAAGGAAAAAGTCCAGCCAAAGAAAACTCCCTTGCTGGTGGGGTTGCAAATTGGTACAACCACTCTGAAAATCAATCTGGAGGTTCCTCAGAAAATTGGAAATAGATCTACCTGAAGGCTCAGCTATACCACTCTTGGGCATATACCCAAAAGATATCCCACCATGCCATGGGGGCACGTGTTCTACTATGTTCATAGCAGCCTTATTTGTGATAGTCAGAAGCTGGAAACAACCCAGATGTTCCAAAACAGAAGAATGGATACAGAAACTGTGGTTCATTTACACAATGGAATACTACTCAGCTATTAAGAATGAGGACATCCTGAGTTTTTCAGGTAGATGGATGGAACTAGAAAATATCATCCTGAGTGAGGTAACTCAGACCCAAAAGGACATGCACTCACCAATAAGTGGGTATTAGCCAAAAAGTACAGAATACCTAGGACACAGTCCCCAGGACTCAAGAAGGTTAAGAAGTTAAAGGACCCAAGTGAGGATGCCTCAATCCTACTTAGGAGGGGGAAGAAAGCAGGAACAGGGGACAGAGAGAGGGAGAGATCTAGGTGGGAGAGGGAACAGGGAAAGGAAAAGGGGGAACATAATCAAGTACTGGGGGAGCAGAAACAGGACTGAAGCCCTGAGGACCAGCAGAAAGAATAGAAACAGGCAACTTCCCAAGGTAGGAAGTGGGGGGACCCTCTAGAATGCACTGGAGATCCGGGAGGTGAGAGACCCTCAGGACTCAAAGGGAGGGACTTTGGATGAAGCGCTCTACAGGAGAGAGGGGGAACTTGTAGAGGCCACCTCCAGTGGAGAGACAGGACACCAAATGAAGGGATGGGGCTGCCATCAGACAGTCAAAAGCTCTGGCCCAGAATTGTTCCTGTCTGAAGGAACTGCAGGGGAAAAAAAATGGAGAAAAACATGACAGAAAGGAGGTCCAGTGACAAACCCAAATTGGGATCCAGCTCAAGGGGAGGTCCAGGGCCTGACAATGGTACTGATGCTGTGGTATGCTTGTAGACAGGAGCCTAGTATGGCTGCCATCTGAGATGCCCAACAAGCAGCTGAAAGAGTCTGATGCAGATACTAGCACCCAACCAATGGACAGAAGCTGGAGACCCATGTGGTTGAATTGGGGAAAAGCTGAAAGGAGTTGAGGATGAGGGCAGCCCCATGGGAAGATCAGCAGGCTCAATTAACCTGGACCCTTGAGACACTGAGCCACCAACCAGGCAGCATACACCAGCTGATATGAGGCCCCCCGAAACATATACAGCAGAGGACTGCCTGGGTCTGGCCTCAGTGAGAGAAGATGCACCTAACCCTTGAGAGACTTGAGGCCCCAGGGAGTGGAGAGGTCTGGTTGGGTGGAGGTAGGGAGGTTGGGACATTCTCCTTGGAGATAGGAGGAGGAGGGACAGGAAGCGGTCAGGGAGGCAGATCAGGAGAGGGATGAATTCTGAACTATAGAAAGGATTAAAGAGTAAAAAATAATAAATTAAAAAGAACTGCTTTTTAAGGGCATCAATTAAAACTTATATACATAATAGAATTAATAACTAATTTAAAAACATATTTTGGGGCCAATAAAAAGGCTTCTGATATATTTAAGCAAATGAAAGTGCAAAGCAAAAATAGAAAACGAAGCAGTAAAATTAAGACTACAGAAGGTATGTAAAGAGTCTAAACAACCACAGCCTGATAACACTGAACTAAACATTTCAATGATACTGGGGATCTTCTACAAAGTTGAAAAACAATTCTTACTCAAATACGTCCAAAGTCCTAAAAACAAATTTAAAAGAAAGTTATTGAAGGTTTTATATTTCCCTAAAACTCTTGAACAAAATAGTTTTATTGGAATGTTATTCAAACACTTATAAAACACAATACTATTTTGCTATGTAAAGCTCACCAGACACAGCACTATAAACATAATATAGAACATTAAAGAGAGGGAGGGTGTGATAGGGAGGGAGGGAGGGCAGAGGGGAGTGGGAGAGGCAGACAAAGAAATAGCTCAGCAGGTAAAGGATTTTGCCACCAAGCCTGACCATCTGAATTTGCCTCCTGGGAACCACAAAGAAAGACAAATTGACTTCCTCCTGCTATCTTCTGACCTCCATACATGCACAAGGCATGAGGAATCTCCTTGGATGGCAAGTTAATATGATAATTAATCATTTGCCATAAAAAACTTAGAATTTTTTTAGCAATATATAAAAGAGTACTTCACTTACATGTCCCAGTGTTATCTCAAGTCAATAGTAAACATTATATAAAATTAAATGCTCAAAGCATTTCCATTCAAACCAAATTCAAAACATGGTTGAATCCTATTAATGGAACCCTTTATGCGCGTGCGCGCGCACACACACACACACAATTCCAAGAACCCTATCCTATACCATAACAAGTATGTGTTTATTCAAAAGAAGGTAAGTCTCATCACATACAAATAAGATTTATATTTATGTTACAAAATCTAAGGTAATACAATATAGAACAAGAGAAGATAATTTAGTATGATCAACACACACACACACTCTAAACAAAATACCAGCTATAAAAAATATACATAGCAAAACAAGAACAAACAAACAAACAAACAAACAAAAACTTCTTCATGTCTGGGAAGTGGCAAACAAAAGAAACATAAATGACTTCTAAGGAAAAGGCAATAGGCAGGAGTGATGGCTCTCTCTTGGTTCCAGCTCTTGAGAGGCAGATGTACAAGGATCAGGAGTTCAAAGTCCTCCTCAGCTCCTTACTGAGTTTGAGGCCAGCCTAGGTTACCTGGGACTCTTTCTAAAACCAAAAGCCTAAATACAGAAACAGCCAGAAAGGAAGGTAAGAAACAGTGTTGATTCTCTTTTAATTTAAGACTTGAATAAAACTCCAAGCAAAATCCCAGTGGAATATTCATTTAATCTTAGTTAAAATAACACTATCACTAATTAACAGTTATTTTGCTTTAAAGATTATAGCAGAAGGGAACAATAAACATTAGGAACAAACATTTTAGACAAAGATGTTAATTAGTTCTAATAGTGAAAAATGTTGAGGAAAAAAAACCTAAATGACAAGGATTAAGTGATTATAGCCAGGGGTTGGGGATTTAGCTCAGTTGGTGGAGTGCATACCTAACATACACACAGCACTGGATTTAATGCTGCATGAAGCAAGCATAGATGTGATGTGTGCCTGTAATCCCAGCATTCTAGGAGATGGAGGCTGAAAGGATCAGAAGTTTAAGCTCATCCTTGGCCACATAGCAAGTTAATGTGTGATATGACATCCAGTCTAAAGTGGGGCGGTTATGGCTGAAAACATCACAGTAACTATAAATGGATATGTCAATCGGACAGCCTCACTTCTCAAAAAAAAAAAAAAAAAAAAAAAAAAAGATCAGGAAAATAGACATTTAGATAAACATCAAACTTTATTTCTCCTATATGAAGGCATGTTATGGTATTTAGATACCATACGGTTGGTCAAACAAAAAGATAATCATTTTGAACAAAGCACGAGGGCACTGTCAGTCTACACTGGAGATGAGGAGTTCAGATGCTAAATCAAGTGTTTAAAAACTATAGATCAGGCCAGGTGGTAGCAGCTCATGTAGTTAAGCCCAGCACTTGGGCAGGGACAGGGGCAGGGACGGGGGGGGGGGCAGGCCTATCTCTGTGAGTTGGAGACCAGCTTGGTCTACAAAGTGAGTACCAGGGCTACACAGTAAAACCCTGTCTCAAAAACCAAGAAGCTCACAGATCAAGTAACCATTAAGTACTAGTGTAACCCACGTGCCTGCCCTTTCACCACTGTCTCTTTCCACATCAGCCCACTTGGCCCAGCACAGCAGCCTGCTTTACTCATGACTTTCAGGAAATGTCGGCCTTCTCTTTTCAGGGTTTATGTAGCCTGATAACAATGGTGAGAAATGAACTAGCACAGGCTTTGTCTTTGGGGTTCTTGATCTTCCTTTCCTAGATGCATGCAGTAACCATTAATGAACACAGAGGCCATGAATTTGCCAGAGAGCAATGAGAGGCATAAGGAGGCTTTGGAGGGAGGAAAGGGAGAAACACCATAATTACATTATGATCTCAAAATTTTTTTTAAAAAGTAAAACAACAAACGTATATTGTCTGGGCTGCCTTGATGTGCTTCCCTGAGGCTCATGGAGGCCAAAAGAGGTTATCACGTCTGCTAGAACTGAAGTTACAAAACACAACACAAAACTCAAAAGGGTTTAATGTTTCTTAGTTGCTATGGTTTTAGTCTCCTTATTTGCCCTGTATTTAATGCATGAGTGAGTGCGGTACTTTAAGGCAGCCATTATCAACCTGTGGGTCATTACCCCCCCAGGGGGTCAGATATTTCAATTTTGATTTGTAACAGTAGCAAAATTACAGTTATGAAGTATCAATGAATACATTTATGCTTGGGGGCGGGTCACCACAACATGAGTAACTGTATTAAAGTGTCACAGTTTTAGGAAGGTTGAGAACCCCTGCTTTAGGGGTTCTAGTCTGCACGTCAAAGTCCATCTTAACAACGGACAGATGACTTAACGGGTGACCAAATGCTACATAGATAAAAATAACTCTTTATCCTAAAGTCAAACATGAGTACACTTGCCTATCCAAAGCATTAAGAAAAATCAGTAGCCACTCTGTGCTGGATAGTTTTATGTCAGCTTGACACAAGCTAAAGTCATCTAATGGGAGGAAACCTCAACTAAGTAAACGCCTCCATGAGTTTGGGCTGTAGGCAAGCAATCTCTTAATGTAGGGCATCTTCTTAATCGGTGATTGATGGGGAGCACCTAGACCATTGTGGGTGGTGCCATGCCCGGGCTGATGGTCTTGAGTTATACAGGAAAGCAGAGTGAGCAAGCCAGTAGTCTCTACAGCCTCCTGCCTCCAGGTTCTTGTGTTTTTCATGTTGCTGTCCAGTCTGAGTACCTGCTCTGGCTTCCCTCAGTGATGGGCTATTACCTCTAAATTTGACTGGAATAAATCTTTTCCTCTCCAATTTGCTTTTATTCATGGTGTTTTATTATAGCAAAGACACACTTATTCACTTACCAACATGTATATACCTACTGCCCACCAGACTAGTTCCAGTTCTGAAGGTTGTTCAGGAAGCCCTTGCATATGTTGTTATTAGCACTCTGGTACAGATATTTGAAGATATACTTCGAGATGATCAAATCCAGTGGGAAGAGGAAGTGGCCAAGGTCTCAGAGAGGGCATGGCCTTGGTGTCTTAGTTAACAGTGAAGAGACCTACTGGCTCAAAAGGATATGCAAGAAAAAAATACTTGGGCTGTAAAAATTAATAGGAAAAGCCATCATACAGTTCATTAATTGCATATGTTTAATTACTCCCCCTAAATCCTCTTAAACTTTACACTGCACTGCAATTAAATTTTGAGAAGAAATTTCCAGCAAATTGAAGCCAACTGACTGTGTTTAAATGCATCCACAGAGGCCAGTGCCTTTAAAGCATTTTAGAAGTACAAACGAATCGCTTGATCCCAATAACCAGATTACGAGTCTGAAAAAGTCATGAGTGTGATGGGACAGAGCACTCCAAGGGTATCCAAATCTCTGAACCCAAGCCGGGTCCTGAACAGCGGGCGGGGGTCTCCATCATCTCTTTAAGTATCTGCTGCATTAACATGCCCCTCACCAGAGAAACAGCACAAATAACTCATGAATGGCCACTACATGGCTCCTTTCTGGAACGTACAGAAAGATGGTGCTAAAAAGCTAAGAAGTCACCCCCAGGAAAAGCATTTCATATTCATACCAGAGTCTTAAATTATGCCCTGTAGGTGATTTCCAATGATTGTGGAGAGTGGAACCTACAATCAGGGCCTCCAGGACTGGCCTCCTCGGGGTCTTGGAAGCCTTGGACAGAGACAAGAGATACTCTTTGGCATACATCGGGAAACAGCCAATGTGTAATGGTTAGAAAAAGGGCCTGGGTCTAGTCAGCACAGGCCTTGTTCTGTCCATTTACTACTGTCTAGTGACCACCCAAGAGCCACTGCCTAGGGCAGAAGGGGATAAAGTCAAATACTATTATTTATTTTCTATAGAGATCTCCTTTCAAATAACCTTTTCTAATTAAAAGTCCAAATCCAGAATCAGGCAAGGGATCCCATTCTGTAAGAAAAGTTGAAGAAGGGAAGGGGGGGATTAGGGAGTGTTTGGAGCTGGAGGGAGGATACTTTAAGTCATTCTCATGTCACAGTCCGAAGTTCAGCACGGTCATCCCAGTGAAATGGTGATACCGCTTAGAACCAAATTTTGTGTGTGTGTGTGTGTGTGTGTGTGTGTTTTGCTGTTGTTGTTGCTGTTTTTTGTTTGTTTTTAGCCACAAGGAACTTAGTGACTCACCCTTTACTCATAGATGAACCTCTGTAACAAGTGCATGGCATCCGCCTGTCATAGTGGAGGTCCTAGGTTCAAGTCCTACAAAATACCCAGAAACACACACACAAAGACACACACACACACACACACACACACACACACACACACACACACACTCTGCACACGTGCTTGGGACTCTGAGTTGTACAGCAGACAGATTTTGCTACAATAACTTTGCCATCAGCGCTCAGAACACAAGTTTGCCAAGAGCCAGCCTCTTACTTTTGCAAGCCTTGTGGTCTGAGAGTGAGTGCATGTGGTTCTTGATCCTCACCTGAGTTTAGAGACCTAGTAAGGGCGAGTGTTCTCAGATTCATATGCCCTGGAATGACCAAGGTACTGGGTCCCAGTCTCTCCTAACTGGTCTAGGGTGGGATTCAGAGGGCATCTAATCACCAGTGTACTAGTGAGCGTCATTTGGGACCAGGACCCTAAGGGAGGACAATGCATGGAAGTGCAGGGCATCTCAAGGATCCTGTCTCTGATAGGACCTGAGGAAATTGTATATTCAAAAATCTACTGAGCATTTCTATCATCAGCCTCTGCCCTCTGCCAAGAAATGCCCCGTCCAAGCCAGAGCACGTATCCAAGTCTCCTGTTGGGGGAGGAGGTGTGCTGGATAGAAAACTTAGCACCCTGGGCAGGTCAACTGACAGCTCTTTAGAGCAGTGCTGCACTGAGAAGCAGCCAGTACTCCTTACCATCTGGCCCATCCTGCCTCCTTCCTCGCTGTAGCACAGCAGCCGAACATGCACCTACACTAACCATGAACCTCACTGAAACCAAGCAGACAGAGGGGCAAGAGCAGAACCTCACCCTCAGACACCTGAGACTGGGAGGTCCTCATTCAACAGAACAGAAAGCCAGTTGCCACAGTCTGCATCAGGTGTGCCCAAAGACCAAGGGCTAGGGACTAGAGGACAGTGAAGGGTGGAAAGAAGCCAGAATCTAGAAAACTTTTCAGAGTGCAATAGGGTTTAGAACGAGAGGTGATTCCTACACTTTTGAACAGAACTCAGGGAAGAAAAAGAATGTTCTATCCATCCTGGCTTGCACAGTCATGGCAGCTTAACAGACAAATTCAAAGTATAAATAGTTTTATTTAAAAACTTGTTAGCTTTATTATTCTTTTACATATGCTATATGTGAGCATTCATTTGTATTCTTACATGTATTTTCAGGATTGGTCATGAGAAAATCCAAAAGGGATGAAAACTCTTCAATGTCCAGGTTAGAGTCTAAAACAGGAAATATTAATCCAAAGAAACTTGGCTCACCACATGCAAGGGAACACATCTCTAAGGCTTGCAGGACCCCAGGAGGGGGCTGCCAAGGAAACAACTACCTAGTGCTAGTCAGACCGTCTCGGCAACTAAAGGTAAGTAGATCTTCAATCCTAGTATTCAGGAGGCAAAGGCAGCTAGAAGACTGAGTTTGCCACCAGCCTAGGCTACATGGTAAGATTCTGCCTCAAAAAAAAAATTATTTAAATCTTTTATTTCTCAATTTCTAAGTTTCTGTATTTTTCAGAGATTCTTGATGGCAAGAGCGCATTGAATATACAAATGATGGTGACATCAGTTCTTTTATGATCCTCAGAAGTGTCACAGGGGTTCCAGAGACAGTCTACAAAAAGTTCTCATCTCTAATCGACCTCAAAATGAAAGGCTGCTAGCAGAATCCTGACTTCCAGACTGCTAGAATGAGGGTCTTAAAGACCGTGCCCACAGTGACACACCTATAACAAGGCCACACCTGCTCCAGTAGGGCCAAACCTTCTAATAGTGCCACTCCCTAGGCCAAGCACACTTGACTTGTTTCTGGTTTTAGTGGGATTGCTTCAAGTTTCCACTTAGTTTGATGTTGGCTATTGGTTTGCTGTATATTGCTTTTATTATGTTTAGGTATGGACTTTGAATTCCTGATATAAAATGTGGTACATATATATAGGAGCTATGTTCTATATGCTAGAGACTACAAAGATCAACCCCATTTAGACAGGTCCGGCTCAAATCCAGGGAGAGTTATCAAGCCCACTTTTAAACCCCAACACACAAATATTCTCCATGTTTTGAGTTGACCCATCTAACAGGCATACTTATTTGGCTTTCTCTAACACACCCAATAACTGTAAGCCAGCAAACCAGAATGTGAGCTGCTGGGCTATGTGTAGTTTTCTAGAAACTGTCTGAACACGACTCTGATGATATACTTCTATTTCCATGATTGAGAATCACACTAGCTAGTTTAGGTGGATATCTCATTGCCTAGTAATACAGGGCAGAAGGTCAAGTTAAAAAGCAATTCTTAGCCAAACAAACAAACAAACAAACAAACAACAAAAAACTACAGAATACTCAAGATACAGTCCACAGAACTCAAAATTGTCAATAAGCTGAAGTGCCCAAGTGAGGACGCCTCAGTCCCACTTGAGAGGGAGAAGAAAGCAATCACAAGTGGGGAGGGAGGGAGGGACCTGGGAGGGAAAGAAGACAGGAGCCTGGGGAGGCAGTGGAGAGGAGAGGGGATCCTGGTCTGGTATTAGGCGAGAGAGAAAAGGACTGAAGCCCCGAGAGCCCACAG
This sequence comes from Montemys delectorum, assembly GCA_019843815.1. Taxonomy (NCBI): domain Eukaryota; kingdom Metazoa; phylum Chordata; class Mammalia; order Rodentia; family Muridae; genus Montemys; species Montemys delectorum. The sequence goes on along the minus strand of JADRCD010231605.1, from coordinate 24,860 downwards.
AAAAAATGGAAACAGGGAGTAGGGGGTTGGGGGGGTACCCTCTAGAATGCACCAGAGACCCCAGAGATGAAAGAGTCTCAGAACTCGAAGGGAGAGACCTTAGATGAAATACCTGACAGTAGGGAGAAGGAACATAGAGAGCCCACCTCCAGCAGAAAGACCGGGCATCAAATGAGGGAGGGGGGGCTATCCCACAGTCAAAACTCTGACCCACAATTGTTCCTGTTTGAAAGAATTACAGGGACGGAAATGGAGAGGAATCCGAGGAAAAGAAGGTCCGGCCACAAGCCCAAAGTGGAAACCAGCTCAAGGGGAGGTCCCAAGGCCTGACACTATCACCGAGGCTATGGAGTACTCACAAAAAGGGACCTAGCATGTCCGTACTTCGGGAGACCCAATAAGCAGCTTAAAGAGTCAGATGCAGATATCTGCACCCAACCAATGGACAGAAGCACCTGACCCATGTTGTTGAATCAAGAGGGGCTAAAAGAAGCTAAGGAGAAGGGTGATCCTGTAGGAGGACCAGCTGTCTCATTTGATCTAGACCCTAGAGATCTCTCAAACACTGGACCACCAAATAAACAGCATACACCAGCTGACATGAAGCCCCCGACACACATACAGTAGAGGACTGCTGGGTCTGTGTTCCTTCAGAGATGATGCACCTAACCCTCAAGAGACTGGGAGTTTAGAGGTCAGGAGGGGTAAGGACATCCATGTGGAGACATGGGGGTGGGGAAGGACGCATGGGATGTGGAACAGTTGGAGGGTGGATGGGGGTGGGGGTAATAAAACATGGAGTATAAATAAATAAATAAATAAATAAAAAATAAATAAATAAAACACCCAGTTTCCTCAACTAATACTAAGCCAGAACTTTACCATCCACACAACTGTTTGAACCACAGGTGCTTATACAATACTAATTCTGCTTTATCTACTGCATTTTCCTGACCTGCCAGTTTAATGATGTTGGCAAAGAAAACATGAGCCAGGTCTAGGGTCCTTTAAAAAAAAAAAACTCAGGGGGAATTATCCTATTGATTGTTATGTTATCTTACAGTTGGATATCAAATTCCTAGCAATAAATAAACCTTTTTCTAATGTTTACTTGTTTCCCTCTACTTGTAATCTTTGGGACATTTTTTCTCATTTCCTCTCCTAGCATTATGCCAACTGTTAACGACTGCTCAGAATTTTCTGACAGATCCTGGATCGTGACTACTTTGGTAAGGAATCTCAATCCTCTGGGATTAGAGAATATTCCTGTTTAGGAGCTATTGCCACTCCAGTGGCCTCTGGGGCTCTTTGCCAGTCAGTGATCTAATTCCTAACTCAGACGGATAGGCATTCCCCGTCCTTTCCCTGATGAATGCAGTGAAGCAGCAGAAGCCCCAAGAAGACAGGCCTCATTGAGATCAGGGCTGTGCTCTGTTCTTGCTCTGAGTAAACTGACTAAGGCCAAAGTCAGAAGTAAAGTGGGAAGCAGAGACATTGCTCTTCAGAAGTCTGTGGCTTGCCAAGGATATGGCTTCCTCTGGGGTTTTACAGCAGCACTTCTGCAGATGTAGTGAGTGAGGTTGGACCAGTGTATCACTTTCTAATTTCAATGTATGTGCTTTTCCATCCTCTTTATGTATGGTTTATGACCTTCCTTTATCAAAAAAGGGCACTGGGACCTAACATCTTCATACTTTGCACTTGCTTTGTTAGAAAGGTTGTAATTGCTCCAAGTGCCCTTCTTGCTCAGCCTTCGACTCTCTTGGGTATTCTCTCAGGTGTTTTGGTAGCCAGGCAGCCCACCACAAAGCTTGGACTTTAAGCTTCTACTGTGAAGTAGACACTGCACAAGGCTCGTGGGGTGGACCTGCTAGCTGTTTGAATGCCCTGAGGATCCTCACCTTAGAGTCTCTCCATGTGAAGCACTTAAAGTATAACTAGGAAGCAATAGCAGAGGTGAGGAAGGAAATGTGAGACTGACAGTAGGGTTTCAAGTTCCAAAAGTTCTACCTTCCCAGCATGTCACGTCAGATTTAAATTTAATGTAATCAATAGTGCACACCCTCATAAAAGCCAAGGGCAGAAGAAACATGCTTTCCAGCTCATGATTTAGTCAACAGTAAACCTGTGTTGTCTTATACAAGGTGGCCAGTGTTTACCTGTATTTTGCTAAAAGGCTTTCTGGTATGTGATGAAGGGTACTATTTATTTTCAATGGGATTCAACAGATAATAAATGTGTGGAGAAATCAACAAACCCAAGGAATCCTGAAGTAAATGCATACAATCGATAGTAAATGAAGTTTAGGAGCCAAGCCTTTATTTCTGCACTCAGCAGCCATTGACAAAATAACAAGGGAGATAGTCTACATTCAGTAGCCAATCCAGCACTTCCTTCAGATGCTTTCACAACAGTTACGACTACTTCTACCTCAACTTTTCTCACCAGGAACTGCAGGAATCTCAAGTTTGAGAAGATTAGAACCTCCTTGGCAAAGTACAGTGTGTTCTTCACTGCCACCAGCAAATGGGCTCTAACATTCATTTTTCCCTAAGGAGAGCATCCCATGACCCAGCCACCTTCTCTCCACACTCAAGTATAACCACTATTGGCCAGCAAGAACTACAAAGGAAGTTGGGTGTCAGTATGGAAGGTTGCAGAAAGAAGGATGCCATGCCTTCATTCATGACAGGAGACACACATATATCAGCACCCACATATCCACTGGGCTCTTCATTATAAAATAGAAATAATTCAAGAAAGATAAAACCCTAATGGATGTGAAGAATCTTAACTGCTCTGTTAGTGACTTCTTAGGCTACATTTAATTCCATCTTGTTTATCTTTCTTCTGGGATGGACACCAGAATACTGTTTTGCTGGCTTTGAAAAACATCTACAATGTTCCATACAAGAGTGTCCATGTTGGTAACTTAATAAATAAAAGCATATTAAAATAAATATTGAATAGATAGGGGGAGAGTGGGCATCCTTGTTGTCTTAGTAAGGGTTTTACTGCTGTGAGCAGACACCATGACCAAGGCAACTCTTATAAGGACAACATTTAATTGGGTTGGCTTACAGGTTCAGAGGTTCAGTCCATTATCATCAAGGTAGGAACATAGCAGCATCCAGGCAGGCATGGTGCTGGAGGAGCTGAAAGGTCTACATCTTCAAATGAAGGCTGCTAGCAGAATACTGACTTCCAGACTGCTAGAATGAGCGTCTTAAAGACCATGCACACAGTGACACACCTACTCTAACAAGGCCACACCTACTCCAGTAGGGCCAAACCTTCTAATAGTGCCACTCCCTAGGCCAAGCATATACAAGCCATCACACTTGACTTGTTTCTGATTTTAGTGGGATTGCTTCAAGTTTTCATTTAGTTTGATGTTGGCTATTGGTTTGCTGTATATTGCTTTTATTATGTTTAGGTATGGACTTTGAATTCCTGATATAAAATGTGGTACATTTACACAATGGAATATTACTCAGCTATTAATACCAATGACTTCATGAAATTCGCAGGCAAATAGATGGAACTAAAAAATATCATCCTGAGTGAGTTAACCTAGACACAAAAGACACATGGTGTGTACTCTCCGATATGTGGATATTAACAAAAAAGCTCAGAATACCCATGATTCCAGGGCCAAAAAATGGGAGAGGGTAGGGTGGCAGGCATGGGGATGGGGGAGGCAACAGGAGTTTGTTCTTGTTGTTTTTGTTTGTTTGTTTTTTTGGAGGGGAAACTGAGAAAGGAGAAATTTACATGTAAATAAAGAAAATACCTAATTAAAAAAAAGAAGAAGAAGAAGGAAGGCTAAAGTATAGATACTTTAATTCTACATAGAATGAGGAATGAAATAATCACAGGACATATAGGTACGGAGGGACCTGGGAGGGAGAATGGGGGAAGGAAAGAAGGTGGGCAGGAACAGGTATTGGGAGGGACAGAAGTACAGAGGGTTGGGAAATTGAGCAGAAACATGTAGCAGTGGGAGATGGGGAACTGGGGGTAGCCACTAGAAAGACCCAGACTCCAGGGAAGCAAGAGGCTCCCAGGACCCAACGGTAATGACGCTAGCCGAAATACCCAACAAAGGGGAGACACAACCTGCAGAGACTACCTCCAGTAAATAGGCACTGCCCCCATCTGAGGGATGGGGCCATTCAGGAATCTCAAAATTTTTAACCCAGAAATGTTCCTGTCCAAAGAAAAAAAACAAGGACAAAAAAAAAAAAATTAAACAAAGACTGAAGGAAAGGCAATCCAGTGACCACCCCACCTAGGGAACCATCCCTTCTGCAGACACTAAATCCCCACACTATTGCTGATGTCAAGGAGCCCTTGATGAGGGGAGCCTGGTATGGCTGTTCCCTGAGCAGTTCTACCAGCACCTGACCAATACAGATGCAGATACTCACAGCCAACCACTGGATGGAGCCTGAGGACCCCAATGAAAGAGCTAAGGAAAGGACTGAAGGTGCTGAAGGGGATTGTAACCCCATAGGAAAAACAATATCAACTTACTGGACCACCCAGAGCTCGCAGGGACTAAACTATCAACCAAAGAGTATACATAGAAGGAGCTAGGATTCCAGATACATATGTAGCAGAGGATGGCCTTATCTGACATTAGTGGGAGGGGATGGAGGTTTGATGTCTCAGTGTAGGGGGATGCTAGAGGGGTGAGGCGGGAGTGGGTGAGTAGGTGGGTAGAGGAGGAGCACCCATATAGAGGCAAAGGGGAGGGGGGAGTGTGGGGATGGGATGGGGCGGTTGTGGAAGGGTAACCAGGAAGGGGGATATCATTTATGAATAAAATGATTGCTAAAAGATAAATATTAAGAAAAGATGACTTGTATATGAATGGAGAATTAATCAGCATTAAACTACCCACTATCAAGTAAGGGGACTTTCTAGACTTCACTGTTCTTGGGAAAGGAACTAAAAATTAGAGTTCATTGAGGGACACACATAAGACTAGCTTTTGAAAGCTATAGTTATTTCTACTGACCAGAGCCTGAACTCTGCCAACCACCACCCCTCACCCAAATTACCATTTAGAAACAAAATTCTGTCATTCTACTGTTCTATTTGTCTCCTGCCACTATATCTAATACTTTGAATACTATATTTGCATTTCTTCGATGTAGGTCAATACTGTTTTAGGAGAAGTGGTCATGGTGGATGTGTTGAGATTTATGCTGAATGATGTCTGGAAACTCATAGATGGCAGCATCAATACAAGTTCCTTACAACTAACCTGGCCCATTGCCCAAGAAGTGTGTGGTCCAAGGAGGCAGACTGGAGAATACATCTAAGAGGCTAATGACCCTGGAAGTGTCCCCATCCAAAAAGGCAGAGCCAGCACAGGGTGCTTAAAAATTGCCATTTATTTGGCAGTTCTTAGAGGTAACTCCCACTGTGAGGGCTATTGCCACTATAATTGAAAATAAAAAACTTGCTTCAATACATTCATAACATCACATTAGTCAAAAAATTGAAACAACACTAATGTTTTCTCAACCAATTGCATCAAGATAGTGTTTGGAGCCATATGAAGAAATATTAATGGGTGAACTGGAGGAATGAAGCACTGATGTAGGTCATGGCATGTATAAGCCTTGGAAACTTTATTCTACATTAAAAAAATCAAAACAAAATCCCAAACAAACAAACAAATCCAGACACAGGCAACCACGTATTACATAAATCAATTTAAATAAAATACCCAGAATAAATATTTATAGAAATAGAAAGTATCTTCTGAGTTTTCAGGAGCTATGGAGAACTGGTATCAAGAGATCCCTGGTAGATACACACATCCTTGGGGTGTGCTGATAACACAGTGGACATCAATAGTTGTGATGGGTGCATAATATTTGAATGTTTAGAAGGTCTGAACTGGGCACTTAAAACTGGGCAAGGCAGTGGGCAATGTTCTCTTTTACTTCAGTCTTCACACATTCCTAATTGAATATCTAAGTTGAATGACAGAGTCACAAAATGTCAGCAATAGCAAAGCATTTTATAATCTGTAATTATCAAAAATTAATTCAAAGTAAAACACATCATGAAGCTAAAGTGCTTCTGGCTGTTGTCACCCAAATCACATCATGCGACTTTCCTGCAGCCATGGTTCTGGCAGACAACACTTAAGTTGGCACAGCACGTGGCCATACCACACCACACAATGCACACACTGAGTGTACTGGCTAGTTTTGTGTGTCAACTTGACACAGGCTGGAGTTATCACAGAGAAGTGAGCTTCAGTTGGGGAAATGCCTCCATGAGATCCAGCTGTGGGGCATTTTCTCAATTAGTGATCAAAGGGGTAGTGCCATCCCTAGGCTGGAAGTCTTGGGTTCTATAAGAGAGCAGGCCGAGCAAGCCAGGAGAAGCAAGCCAGCAAGAAACATCTCTCCATGGCCTCTGCGTCAGCTCCTGCTTCCTGACCTGCTTGAGTTCCAATCCTGACTTCCTCTGATAATCAACAGCCATGTGGAAGTAAACTGAATAAACCCTTTCCTCCCCAACTTGCTTCGTGGTCATGATGCTTGTGCAGGAATAGAAACCCTGACTAAGACAAATTGGTACCAGAAGTGGGGTATTCCTGTCCATGTTTTGGGGAGGACTGTAGAAGGACTTTGAAACTTTGAGCTAAAAGAGCCACTGTTAAGAACTCTGTGAAATGTCTATGGGAGCTTGGAAAATCTTGTTGAGAACAGTGCAGAGATGGAGGCCTGGCTTGTGAAATTTCAGAGGGAAGATTAAAGACTCTTATCAGGGCCATGTTGTTTTGATTGTGAAGATTCTGTGGTTCTGGTTAGCTGGGGCTGAAGTATCAGCTGTGATTAACAAGATACCAGAACTACTAAAATGAAAACTTTGCATTGCTGGGACTATTGATGCTGGTTAGCTGGAGCTAAGAAATTAGCGGTGATTAAAAAAAGACCAGCATCATTGAGGTAACATCTTCTGGGGAGTGTTTTCTGAGAGCACAAAGAGGCTGTGTGTTCCTGAGATAGCCACGGTTGTACTTTGTGCTGCAGCAGGTCTTGGTAGTAAGAGTCACCCAGGTGGTACTGGTTTTGACAGCACGAAGGGGTCTTGAAGAGCAGCTGAGGCTTAGCACAGTGAGAGGCCATGGAAGGCCATTGGTGAAGGTGCAGCCTCAGTTGCAATTGATGGCCCAGGACTGAAGGGGTCATGCAAAGGAGTTGAGGCCTGGCACCATGAAGACGGCCTATGAGAGGCTATTGGTGAAGCCTAGTTACAGCGAATGACAGTGTTTTGGTGATGCCAGTACCATGAATGACCACCAAAAACAGCAGCAGCAGTGAAGTACAGGCATCTGGAGCCCAGAAGACAAGATGTGTGCTACAAAGGGCAGAGCTGGAGAAGTGACCAAAGCCCTTGGAGGAGCCCAGAAGATCGTGCGTTAAATCCCAGACATTGGTTTTACTTTTAATTGTGACTGTGCCCTGATATTTTTCCCTCTTAAAAGAATATATTTTAGTAGAGCCCACAGTTAAGAGACTTTAAATTTTAAAATATATTAGACATTTTAAATTGATTGAACTTTTAATATGTAAAGACTGTGAGACTTTAAATCTTAGAGATAAATAAAAACATAAGGGTTGAGGCTTAATAGTAATGTGTTTGTGTGTCAAGTTGACAAGGGGTCAATTGTACTGGCTAGTTTTGTGTGTCAACTTGACACAGGCTGGAGTTATCACAGAGAAGTGAGCTTCAATTGGGGAAATGCCTCCATGAGATCCAGCTGTGGGGCATTTTCTCAATTATTGATCAAAGGAGTAGTGCCATCCCTAGGCTGGAAGTCTTGGGTCCTATAAGAGAGCAGGCTGAGCAAGCCAAGAGAAGCAAGCCAGCAAGAAACATCTCTCCATGGCCTCTGCGTCAGCTCCTGCTTCCTGACCTGCTTGAGTTCCAGTCCTGACTTCCTCTGATAATCAACAGCCATGTGAAAGTAAGCTAAATAAACCCTTTCCTCCCCAACTTGCTTCGTGGTCATGATGCTTGTGCAGGAATAGAAACCCTGACTAAGACACTGAGTAAGGCACTTTTGCTCAGATGTGTAAGTACAGAACATTACAAATTAGTATTTTTATGATGCATACAAAATTTTTTCCTATACAAATAGAATGATTTATAAATAAGAAAACTTTCAGAATATTTTTCTACTATCATTTTTCAATAAATTTCTATTTGCTTCATAATATTTATTATACTAGAATGTTTGATTTTTAAAAATCCTGTTTAAATTGCTAACTCGAATTACATACAAATGCTATTAAGTAAATCTGGCTTGAGGTTTGGGCAGAATTTCCAACAATGTCTGAGTTGCCCCTGAACAAAACTTAAGCCATTCTGTACTATGGTGCTATGCAAAGTAGAATTCTCATGAAGGATTATTACAGATTCAAAATATCAAATGTTGAAGACATTATACAACCTTTAAGTTTCAAATATTCACCAAACATGAATTTATTATGGAAATAAATATCTACCTCATCAGCATGCAAATTTACTTTCTTGTTTAATAAATGATAAAGTTATATGTGTATCAAGGGATTGTTTTAATATGAATTTATGATTTCCTACGAGTATGTATTGATTTCTATACTTAGTTTGCATATCTATATACTCGGGGTCATGATTTTTTTTAATTTTTTTTTTATTTTTTGGTCAAAAGAGGGTAGAAAGCAAGTTTAAGTAGCTCCCATGCTACCCCAGAGAGCACAGCAGCCAGGCTTCTGCCCAGGCTGGTCCTCGTCTGGCTCCTCCTCCCCCTCTTCCTGCAGTCACCGGGCTTGTGCTTCAAGCAGAAAGGATAAACCTAATGAGTCCAAATGTCAGCACAATATAAATTACGGCAAAGGGGAAAAAGCAACAACTTGATGCATGGCTGAAGATCTGAAAGAGGAATGTCCACCATTGTTTGTGATTATGGATCACATCACAATCTAATAGCAATTTTTATTTAATCAATAATTTCCATGCTGGACAGACAGCCCTGTTACAGAGAATCGACAAACAGGTACTGATAGCGACAAGCCTCGTTATTAATCTTTCCTCTGCAGGCTTATCAGCCAAACTACTGTAAAAGGCACCACCAAGATGGATATTAGAAACCCCCTTTTCCCCCACCCCCACCTTCGTTTCTTTCCTCCTCTCTTAGGGCATTTGGTGTAGTGCAGACTCTACATTTATTTGCGTAACCTGGGGCATGAGTGGCATAAAAAGGCAGTTCACATAAGCAATTTCACAATCTGTAGACCTAGACCATTGCTTAGGGTTAGCCATTATAGGCTAATAAATCATACTTTCTCTTTGAGTTGTCAATCGCCAACAAAACCTTTGTACAAGCACTGGCATCTGTAATTCCGTAAAGGCTTTTCATCTTGAAATAAGATGCACTGCACTGATAACAGAATAATCCCCTCCTGATCAAGAAAAATAAAATCAAATCTGCATTTTACCAATTAAAGCTGCTGCCAGAAGCCAAATGGCTCAGCACTGAAACTCCACTGAAGTTTATCTCTGCTAAACACGAGGAGGAGTACCATTAGGCTGTGTTTCCTTTGTGCCTGGACTGCTTTATCTCGCTACGGAAGCTGTGCTGAGCAAGGTGTGAGAACATTCAACACCTCCAGAGAAAAGCCACGAGGAAGACCTGTTTCTCATAAGCCAGAACCACTTTGCTGGGTACCATGTCCTGCTCTCTAGAAAATGGGAGCACCACTTTGGATCAAACAAAAAGCAAGGTGTAATAAGCTCAAAGGAAAGACGAAGACTCAGTCCATGTGCAAAACCAGCTTTGCGGTGACTTTTTTGTGACTGCCGCTTTTTTTTTTCTTAAAGATTTATTTATTTGTTTTATGTGAGTACACTGTAGCTCTCTTTTGACACTCCAGAAGAAGGAGTCAGATCTCATTACGGATGGTTGTGATCCACCATGTGGTTGCTGGGATTTGAACTCAGGACCTTTGGAAGAGCGGTCAGTGCTCTTAACTGCTGAGCCATCTTAACAACCACTTTTAAAGGTAACCATTTTTTAGCCACCTGGAATTGTGAAATATCTCTAAACTGTCTCCTAAGATTTTACAAGGAATTTTGAATAATCCCTACCGCAGGCACTACTTCTGACTCTGTACTACCACGACCTTGGCCGATTCAGTGCGGGGATGCCTACAAAAAATAGCTGAGCTCAACTCAAGACTTTCTAAAGATCTGCACAGTGCAAGTAATTCTACTCATCAAAAGCACTACATCTTCCTTACTCCATCTAGAATGAAAACTAAGACTCCTAGCCCAGCATTCCATCTAGAATGGAAGCTACGACTCCTAGCCTAGCACTCCATCTAGAATGGAAGCTAAGACCCTTAGCCTCTTAGCCCAGCAGCCCCTTCCCTTGTTCCTTAGTCTCCCCTCCCCCTCCTACTCTTCCACTCTTCATGAAGATGGATGCTTGCCACTTTTTGTCCAAGATGCATAAAAATAAACCGTTCTGTCATTTTATTCCTACACCAAGGAAATAGCCAAGAACCCAGCCTATTAGGGCATTGGGTATATGTATGGGTAAAACACATTCCACTGCTAACTCCTTCCTGCTGTTTTAACATAGAATACTAAACACCTTACTACTTCAGTCTTTCCCTGTTTGAGTTTGTTTGTTGAGTGTTGTTTCTTCAAGACAATGTTTGTATCCTATCTCCACACAATCTTGCATTTATTCCTTAGCATCTCTGCCTTCTTTCCCTAACATCCTGATTATATGTGGATAGTACTTCAAAATAACTGCCCTGCGGTTTCTTACCCCAAACTCAGACACTAAGGTGAGCACGTCTGTTCCAGCTCTCCAGGTCTGATACTCATGTAGCCTTTTCTTTCTGGAGACTACTTACAATTTGCAGTGGTCACCAGCAGGTAGAATATGTTTGTAGAGAGGATCAGCAGCCTATACTGGAAGCATGTGGATACTCCACTAGTGGACTACTTAGTCTTTCTAATAAACACAAGATTTCCTTGACCTCACCATTCAGTTTACTTGAGTTTATTGACTCTATCTCCAATAGATTCAATTTCCTTGTCTGAATAAACACTAGTATGCACAGTACTTGAATTAGTCCATCTTATCCTAATCGCCCAAACAAAGTCAAACTTCAAAATGGACAAAATAGGTTAAATACTAGGACCGCTTTAAAGATGAGAAATGGGAATTAAGCTGGAGGTGGAAGAAATCACTTTTGGGCAGATTTAGGAACAACATCTCTACCTCACTATCTGCAGTTCTCAGCATTTACCCCTGCAACTCGGAAAGGCAGGGAGGGAGCAGGCTGGCTTAAGTTTAATGTCTTGTCCTATATAGAGTCTTTTGATGATAAGGCTCTTTTACATTTTCTTACTGACATTAATTGTTGCAGGAAAAAAAAATAACTCACTGATGGCAGTATTTGGCTAACCTCAGAAAAACATAAATGTTCTTGAATCTTCAAAGTCTCTGCATTAGAAATGGCTTCCTGTTCCTAGAACTGGTTTATGTCAAAGCAGGCACATGATCTCCAACCTCACTTGCAGTGATTTCAGAGTCTGAACAACTTCCTTGGGTCTACAGGAAAAAAAAAATGTTGGGCATTTTTCACAGAGAAGAGAGGCTTGGCTAGCAATGGGTCATGCTGAGGACTACTGAATGACTAACCTTAGCAAGTGTAATTCCCAAGAAACTCTGCCAACGTCTACATAGACACTACCCCACACTCCCCAGCAGCCCGCATGGAGATTTCTTTTTCTTTTTCCTTTTCTTTCTTTTTTTTTTTTTTTTGGCCAGAGATTAAAAAACATACAAAAACAAATAAAAAAATAATTGAACAAACAAACAACAGATCAGCCATCCTTCCTTTTTAATCAGAGTACTCCAAAGTAGGAGTAACTTTTATTGACACTGAAAATGGAAGTTTAGGGGACAACTTGAGGCTGCTTTGTCTTCCAGGGTGGAGCTGATAATATATGGAGACAACTCTGGTTACCCCAGTTGGGGATGAGGTGTTACAGGCACTCAGTGGGAAGAATGCTTTTCAACACTTTACAGCATGTAGGATAGTGTGTGTGGCAGACAATGATTGCCGTACCTTAAGGAGAGCCTTTAACAGCATTCCAGGACCCTGGGACCTACAGAGAGCCGCTAAAGGTCAGCAGGACACAGGTACTAAGAAGTAGGAGCCTAAAGCCCATACAGCTTCTCTGAAGTGGTTTTGGGAAATGGGGGTTGGTTCCACAACTTTTCGATCCTAATTTCCTGCTGGTATCCCTATTTGGAGACCACCTAAGAGCAATCTAAAGCAGGCTTCACTGCTATAATAACCTCAAAATAGCCCTATAGTTTTCTCTTTTATAAAGACATTACATTGAAGGCAACTTCTGCTATATGTGAAACTAACAGTTTGATGTTGTCGCATCTATATCTTCCTATCTGGTTGATCAGTCTTTAAGAGTCCAAGTGGCTTTTTTTAATGAGCCCATGCCAGTGCTGAGATTGAATAGGACGTGGCACTCCCTAGCCCATATAGTCCAAGTTTAGCAACAATTAATAGAAAAAGAGCCTCAGAGTGGACACAGGAACCCCCAAGACCAACAGATTCATTGCACCATCCTCCCCAACCCAGACTTCAAAAAAATAAACAAGATTTGGAATTGCCTCATTTAGACTCAATGTCTGTTTCTCATAGGGTCCACTCTATGTGCTCTCTGTTTGACCTTGGACATCTGGGACAGTATTTATTCTCACGACTGTTTCACAGTTTGATAAGTGAGAAAATAATGTCTGAAAGGGTCAAGTGGTGTCTAGGAGGGCATTCTGAGTCAGGCCTGGGAGGAGGCTGCTACTCAGAATCTAGTTGGGACTTTGGGTTGCTTTAACACACACAACCCTCATTCCTTGCCCTTTCAGTCCAATCTCTTAGATATATTTAGATGGAAATGCTTTCTGCATGTGAAATTTAGTCAGTAACTTCACAAAAAGAAATGACCCTTAAGGCAAAAAAAAAAAAAAAAAATCATTGCAGAGTGACTTTGAAGTTTGTCATTTTTATTCTATATTTTACTTGCCTCATTTCCAAATAATTAGAGCAGGAAAATTAACTAGCAACTACAGGTAGAAGGAAATAAGATCAAAATCTCTACTTGTTCATTTTAGATTTTAGACATAAAACCAATCCCTGCCTTATGTCTGAAACCATTCTCACATCTTAAACCCAATTTTCTATTAGGTAAAGATGTTCAGTGCAACTTAATACAGTGATAAAAATTAGACAAGGAACATGAAATACACAATTAGGATTAGGGATTTAATATGAAAACAATATATTCACACCAAACTTTCCTGTGTGTTTATATATATAATTATACACCTGAACCTCTGATATTAAAATGAAAGCCCTTGATTTTTATGCTGCAAATGTACAGAACTTGTTTCTAATCGGCAGCAAAAGTGATTAGGAGAGAACTTTAGCATGCTTTTGAAGATCAAAATTTGCAGCATATAAAAGCATTTATAATCCAGGTAGGTGGCTAAATCATTCTACAAAAAGGAAAAAAAAAAAAAGACACCAAGCTTTAAAGATGCAGATGGGAGGATTACATTTACTTAAATGCCACCAAGTAGAAGTAGGATGTTATTATAAATCCATTTCCTGATCTGAAGTTCAGTTTTAAGATACCGTGACCATCTGTAGTTGCCAAGGTGCCATCATCCCCGGGCATGTTCCTAGAAATTACATTGAAGAACAAAACTGCCAAGAACTATATTTACTTTCTATAGACTGCTGGGAAAGATCTTGTATGTATTAATCACCAAACAAGACTACAGTAGATTTGTTTAAAGGCAGTATTTAAGAGTTTATGGATTTAAGAGTAACCGTGTCATAGTAGATGTTCAACAAGGTGAAACAGTGACTACTCTGATTCTCTTATTTCAGATTTTACAATGATGTTTACAAGCACAGGGAGCCATGGAGCAGAGTTAAGGCCACTTTAAAATGGACAGTTTTTACATTTATACCTTTTTGTTTTAGTCTAAAAAGTCTTGCCATGCGTTGGTGGAAACACAGTGTCACTTACCACTTAATCACTCAGGTTTCAGAGAGTACAAGACAACCTTGAGCTTCACACTATGAGGATTTTGATTGTCTCTACCACCAAAAGTCAAGGGCAGAGTTACTTCTAGAAGCAGAGCTAGGCAGAGTCTAGAAGGTGGGTAGAGCCTCTTTCCATGGCACAGGCTGAGTTAATTAGGAAACACCAAAGGTAAACACTCTGGGAACTGACACTGCCCAACTGTAGAAGCATATTTACATGTAACACACGGGCCCTCGGTAACAAAATGCACAATGGTAGAATCTGGCAAATTCAAACCTAAACAGAAATGTGGGATTTCAGCTCACCCTGAAACATTACAATATGCGTCTTTCAGAAATTAGGTTTGCATCAGAAACACAATCAATCAAAAGTACTTATGTGATTAACGTTTTACTACATAATCTTCTTGTGCTTTTGTTGCTTTCTATTTTAACTGATACCAAAAAAGAGTCAAAACATAACAAAATCCTGGCGAACAGAAACACATGTATATTTTCCTAGTTTCTGGTAATAAAAGTAAATTTTTTGAAAAGTTAATGCTAACTTAGGAGCAACTAGGCCCAGCTACAACTATCTTGCTGTGAAATACAATTAATTACGTACCACTGTGATAACAGACCCCGGTTGCAGTGCATCTTGGAAAACATCCATTTGGGAAAGGGGTTTTAAATAAAAGGCAATATTCTGCCTATCTGTTCAGACTGTAATAGCGGAGGTAATCTCTCCCCTAGAACACGGCATGCATGGCACTAGAAGGGAGACTACTAGCAGGGAAAGTCAGCCAGTTCCTAATTCCCTTCTTCAACTTTGCGATTTGCTAATGTGAAACACATGTCTCTCTTTTGCACCAACTTCAAATAGCTCTGGAATTCCAACCTTGCAGCTCAGCGACTGAAGCAGAACAAGGGGAGAACTTGTCAGGATTTAAGGGCTTTCAGCAAAGCCCTTCAATTGCAGCCAGCACCCTATTCCACGGCAGGATATCAATTATAGATAGTGACTTGCTTTAGCAGGCAGTCGGGACTGTCAGACACTAGATAGACAACCATGAAGAATCATGAATCTTTCTATTAACTGTAAGAGGGGGGAAAGAATGGGTCATGGCTATAAATAAGGCAGAGCAGCAGAATGGTTTAACACCTTGCCGCTTGGTTGTATGTGGCATGAAAATCCAACTAATAAGAAAATGTCTGCACTCCAAGGAAGCTGGCAAAACCCAAAACGGTTAGGGCTTCCCTCTTTCCCTAAAAATTGGTATATATTCTATCTCTCACCAAAGCAATTAGGTAGACTTGAAGTACCTGTTACTTTAATCAAAAAAACACAAAGCACCTATTCTGTCCAGGGCCACCACTAAGGCTTCCAGCAGCACCTAGAGCAAGACAGCAGAGTGCAGGCAATGGACCAGCAGGGAAAATGCACACATGTGGAATTTCTACCCTTCTGATGGGAACCACAGATTCTGTAAGTTATAACTCTTAGCCCACTTAATTCAGTTTGTTCACTCTGGTAATTCAGTTTAGACTAAAATTAAGGTCATAAATGTACCCCTCTGGATCGTGACTAAACCCAGACACCAATCTCTTCTCTGTGATTTAGAATCTTAACATGCTGCTGCTGTGTGTGCGCAGTCATATGGGTGAAGATGGGTTCCATGGAACTGTCAACACTATGGTCATTCAAGTGATAGCTTCAGTAGCCTTCTCGTAGAATGATTCAAATCTACAGAGACATTACAGGAATCTTGCCACTGAGATTATATAAAGTAACTATAACAGTCACTGCCTTTACAACATAAAAAGGGAAAAAACAAAACCAAACAAAACCCAAACCAGCCTTGGTATCCGTTAGGTAGTGATAAGGTGAAGGTGCTACCATACCCCTTATCCTCACTGGCAATGTTCCTGGCATACGATACTCTTTGAGAATATTTCCTCATAGGAAAAAAAAAATCTAACATCTCCTTAGTATTACAAGGCCTCTGTAATTTCCATTAAAGCAGTCAGCGCAAATAAAGAGTCATTAAGCCAGACAGACTTTAGTTTAAAATTAGTCCTCGAATAAAACCAAAGAGGATGGAAAAAAAAAACCCATCAAATTACATGTGTGGAAAAACCTGAAAATACACCTTAATTAAAAACATTTGACTTACTTTTTGGCTGTGCTTGAGAAATCTATATTTCTACTGACACAAATACAAAGAGGCATAATTTAAAAAGAAGACGTGAGGTCCTGCTGGTCAGAGGTGAAATCTAACATTCTGTATATCAAGTTTCTCATAGTGAGGTGTGCTAGACTCCACAAAATCACTACAGCGGCTGTGCTCAGCCTGTATGTAGGGCACAAGCCCTCTGTGGGGTTGCATGTCAGAGAGCCTACATATCAGATATTTACATTACGATTCGTAACAGTAGCAAAGTTACGGTTAGGAGACAGCAACAAAGTGATTTTGTGGCTGGGGAGCTTATCACAACATGAAGAAAGGGTCACAGCATTAGGAAGGCTGAGAGGCTGAGAACCACGGCACTGTAGCGAGGCTCCGTCGCTAGAAACGTTAAGAAACGGTCCTATTTCGTAAAACCATCTTTAGTGCCTTAGCAGGACACTGCGCTTCTGAAGAGAACTCATCTCAGCCTATATCTTCCCATTCCAGACACTCTACATGCTGTTCCACGTCAGTCGCTCTTGGTTCCATCTGTCTAGAAGGGTCTACCGGCATCTCAGTTTGTGCTAAGCATGATGGAGCTGCAGCAAAGGAGCCGTGAGTATGCCGTCACATCAAGAATAACACTAAAGAGTGAGTAAAAGATATCTGGCTTTGGTTTGGTGAGAGAAGGAAAGGTGTCATAACGTGACTACTGTGAGGTTTCCATCATTAAGCGTGATTTTTTTTTCCCATGTGAACTTTAATCCACAATGTTGCCTTCTAGTCAAAAATAAAGCACTACATTGCTACATACAATAATAGGAGGCTCCTTAAACTTTGAGGTCTGTAAAAGGACTCATCTGTTTTTTGTAATATTTTTTATACTGTTACTGGGTCTTGGAAGGGGAATCCAACTTAGTTAAAAGGTTAATAATAATTCATGTCCAGCTTACTATTACTCAAGAACCATCAAAGCCTCTAACTCAAAAATAGTGTTTTCTGGCTTACAGGATCAGAGTCATTACACTCTCTATTGAAGACTTTATTGAATTTTACACTAAGCTTTAGCTGACTGAACAGGTCAAGCACCATGGCTCAGGGTTTCCTTTATTCTCAGAAAATCATAAAGCCCCCCTCCAGTTCTCAGTGCTGCCAGCTAAGAAACTTGACTCCGCGCAGGGTCAGAGAGGCTGACCTCATGCAAAGGTCGCTGATTTGGGAAGCCGCGTCCGTCCCTGAACACCAGTCACTTACATGCACAAGCTGGTCTTGGGTGTCGAACTCTCTTGTGCAGCCTTCCCAGCGGCAGTTCGTCTCGTAGATGACTTCAGGTTCCTGCTTGCTTTCATCTTTGTCCCCTTCCTCTTTGACTAGGGTTGTTCCTTCCGGCTGCTCCTGTTAGGGTGAAGGCAAGAAATGGAGTGGGAAAATCAGGCACAGTGAGAAAGAAAGAAAGAAAAAGCTGAAACCAGGCCCTGCTGCCTAGAATATGAAGCCAACTGTCATCTTAAAACAAACAAATAAACAAATCCAAGGCAAAAATTAAATCGCAACAACAAAAAAAAAAATGAAAGTATCAATTTTTACTTACTACTGCAAACTGTCCCTATTTTGTTTGGTTGCTTTTGATTCTCTTCAATGTCTTTATTTATTGTTATATCTTACAACGCAGCAAATGGCATTTAAGTACTTTTAGGTCTTTCCCCCGATGTGAGAGGTACCTTGTAGACTTTTCTGTTGGGGACCATGCCTTCTTGGTTTAATATCAGGTCTTCAGGGAAGTGCTGGTCTGACTCATGGCTGAGACCATGGAAAGAGCATCTGACGCTCTGGACACAGACTTTCCTAGTCCTCTACAACAGCTTCTTAGTAAATGAGATGCAAGCAATCTCCAGGATTCCAGGCACTAGCTAGACAGAAAGATCTGAGTCCTGATTTAGGCTTACATGATAAACTGTTTATGCATACACCACGGTGTAAGCAGCAAGGTTGTTTGTTCTCTAGCAAACTATAAGAAGGATGGTTACAGAACTCCCTCCCTATCAGAACCTTATTCAATCTTCAAAATTCTCATGGAGGGACCCATTGCCTTACTTCAGTAAAGACTGCGTTGAACCATACTGATGAGAGCAAGGTTCTGATTTTATGGACCTTTAGACTCTCACTAAGCTCTGACTTGGGGGAAACGGCAATCTGGATATATCCTACACATTCTTTAATAGAGCCAGATTTAAGTGATCAGCAATACTGTCCTGAATCTATTTCGTGGGGCTTTAATCTCTCCCCATTCTCTGAGAATTTTTGACCATGTAAGAGGTAGCAAAATAAGCAAAGTAGAGAACATAATCAATGAAGGGAACATCATAAACTCTGCCTGAGCTTAAGCATGGGGTCAGAAACTCAGGAGTTTAGGCCCAAGGTCAGGGATGAGAAGCCTAATTATAGCTATGAACAGAAACAGATGAGTCTCACCAAGCACTCTATGGACTATGGTGGCTCAAGCTTCTAAGCTGTCTTACCTATGAAGAACACATACTACACATAACATCCTTCATGGCCAGTATCTGGTTTTGAACTGGAGAAATAAATTCAGTCATTCCCTAATGGGGTCATTTTCAAACACATGGCCAATGTCAAGAATATAGTGGGTAAGAAAATGTTGTGTGTGAATCTGGAGGATGAGGAACTGACCCAAAATCACTATGAGAGAAGTAACAGCTCTTCTGTAAAGCCTGGGTGTCTCACCTGCTGCCCCCGTGATCCTGGGCTGGGGAGGTCTTCATCAGGCTTGATCTTGGACCGCTTATTATGCATAGGGTCGCCGGTGCTACTCACTGCAGACTCGCTTGTGGGTTTGCTCTGCTGGTCATATTTGCAGAAAAATCAGGCTTGGATTAATAAATGGAATTCAAGTAAAAAATATTACTGAAAACAAACAAGCTTGTTTGATAATATAACAAGGATTCTATTAATGTCAGTCACCCATGGGAGAGTCCAGATGATGTATTCTTCACTTCTGACTCACAAGTAGCTTGTGGCTTGTAAAAGCTTGAAGAATAGAGGAAATGTCCTAGACTTCAACAAGCTAGTTATTTCCAAAAATGTTGAGTTTGGGTGGGAGATCAGTTCAAACTATGAGTGAAGTTCCTCAATTATAGCTTCTAGATTTTTCCTTAAAGTCACACTAGGCTGCCAAAAAAGTAGAGAGACTGGTATTTCATGTTTACTATAGAGGCTCATACAGTCCTCAACAGTAGCCTGGTTACCCTGGAGAGAGTGGACAGTGGCTGAGAGTCCACACACATAGACTATCAATAGACGATGTAGTTTATAGATGGTTAGAGTGGAACCTTATCAGCTAGCCTACTTTTAATCATAAGCAAACGGCTCTGATGGAAGATCCCCTGGAACATCAAAACTGAATATACCTTTAGAAAAAAATCAAGATGCCATGTGAAGCCTTAACAATGATGAACTCTATGACCCTAACTACCAGTACGATAAAAAGGCCTCTGTTGACCAAGATGAAACAAAGCTGCACCTCTCACCTGTGAGGACTCAGAAGGGCCAGAGCTGACCTGGACAGGGTTCAGAACTGTTGGAATCCCAGGGATAGGTCTCTGTGTTGGAAATGTTGGAGCAGGGTGGATGAGGGGAGGGCTATGTCCAAATGCTGAGCCTAAGCTTTGCTGTCGGCTTAGGATCTGTTGATGCATATGAAGAGACACAGGGGCGGA
The DNA here is from genome assembly GCA_019843815.1 of Montemys delectorum. NCBI lineage: Eukaryota > Metazoa > Chordata > Mammalia > Rodentia > Muridae > Montemys > Montemys delectorum. The sequence goes on along the minus strand of JADRCD010231605.1, from coordinate 4,811 downwards.
GGGGTAGGTGAAGCTCAAGGCAGGGCTGTGGAAGAAGATAAGAAAGAAAAGTATCACTTATGCTGACATCAGAAAGTATCACAAACTAAGAATATTTATAGCTTTAACTGAAGCTCAAATCACTCCAGGTCTGTCTGTTTCAATGAGAAAAAGTTAGAAACAATCATTGTCAAGAGTCTTGAATACTTCCAAGAAAACACAGAGCATAAAAATCAGACATAAGCACACATCTGCCCAGATCATAATCCTGATGGAAGATTCTAGAAAGTGGAAATAAGGGGCATCAGCTCAATAATAACTATTTATTGCAATAACAAACTTTATAGAAAAAAGAGAATGGGTGACTACATGCTTTATAATACTTCTGAGTGCTCTGGGCTCCACTTGTTCCTGTGCATGGAGCAATTTCTTTAATCTTAGCTCACACCGATCGCTTTCATATGTCTCCAGATCTTATTACAAGAGGAAAGAAAATCAATTGGTTAAATGTGTTTTGAACACCATGCTTGTCATATCACTCATTTGTTTGTAAAGATGGAAAGCTTGGTTCATCCAGAATACCACCTAAAGAATTTCCATCAGTGCCGTCTGGTTACAGACGCTGATGGATTAAGCTCTCCCCACTGAAATCAGTGATCAATGGGCTTTGATGGAGGAATATTCCAGTGGGAGAGCTCAGCTCCTTCTTCCAGCACACCAGCATTAAGTGTCCATTACAACTCATTATGTATGTTAATGCCTGTCACCATTTTATTTTGCCACATATTTCCCAGGTCACAGTCTGTTCCCAGGAAGAGCTACCTTTATCTCAAGATACTCAGGCCAGTGGCCAATGCCCAAATGTTCTCTGTGAGCACAGTTTAGGAATCCAGTCCTCTAAAAGCAATGACAGAATGTGGAAGACTTTCCCAGTGGTGTATAGATACATGGAGAACTAATAACTGTATACAAGGAAAATTCTCCTCTATAAAAAAATTCTGATAGTACTGCAAACACAGACACACACATAGACACATACAAACACTATAATGTGAGCCAGAAAGCACCAGTGTTTCTCATATTAAAGGTAGAATGAATGCAAATTTCCAATCTGGTGGGTTAATTACTATTGCTGCTAAGCACATTAACTGAGAATAAAATAATTACAATAACAAAATTCAAACCATTTCAACAACTTTAAGTAATAATTCCAGAGATATACTCCCTTCATTAACACAACTTTACATTTTTGTCTATTTGACTATAACCCATAAAAGGGCGGCTTCAATAAGAATTCATTACTATTATTCCTACAGAGAGCTCCCTGTTACAATAGCTTGCCCATTTAAAAGTGAATACTATTAAGAATACCCTAAGCGAAATCCACCAGGCTTTGAGGGTCTTGCCTTTCATTTTACATTATTATTTCCTTAATAAAAGAAAGAAGAAACATGGCAAAACCAGTGCCTGTTCTCAGTAAGTTAGAATAAGTAGTAATATCTATGCTATAGTGCTACACTTTCTGCCTGTATTTCTGTAAGCAACCATGAAGGATTACAGCAAGACTCACCTAAGGTAGCTGAGTGGATGATTGATAGGGCATTAATCAAAAGATGCATATCTACCTCAGAATTTGTTCACAAGCTTTCTTCTAATAGCTGATTTCATGTTCACTGAGCTCTGTGCCAGTTTGTCCAATTTATTTTTCAGTGTACAAGCCATTCATCAAAACCCACAATGATTTAACACCTCCACCTCCTTTGGGTGAATGGGTATTACCAAGTACCTTATTCTACTCATTAAAGAAATAAAACCCAAAGACCCCACTTCAGGAATAATTAGATCGTCAACAATCCTTGCATTAACCTCTATACACATTTTTAGTTTCTCACGGGCCTAAACTATTCAGCAGCTTGAAGGAAGAAAATTTAGGAAGAGGCCACTGATACTTTAAACTGCAAGTGACATCAGATTTGGGGCCTTAAAAATAGAGTAGTTGTTTGGGAATCAAGACTACTAAAGAGTAGTACTTCACAAAGCAGAAAATGCCCATGTCTTATTTTAGAAAAAAGCAGATGAATCAAGAGGCAGCATTTCCATAGACGTTCTGTAGCACCATAGTCCTCTATGACCACAGGTACATAAGATTTTGAGATTTTCACCACACTTTGGTAGTAGTCTTTGGGCCTTGCTTTTCACTATTGAAACTAGGGAACTGAAATAAATATGTTCTAAAATTTACTGGAACTACTAGGCAGCAAGATTGACCAGATAGACCTATGATTTCTCAGCCTTTGTAGTTTATTATAAGCCAAGAACAGATAGATGATCTTGCCTCTGTATGCCAAGATCTAGGTAGTGCAAACTAGGAACTACCCAGATGCCCCTGATGAGCTTGGATCAGGCCACTAACACAGTTCCTAGAAAAGTGCTGCAGATGGGCTGCTCAGCTCTAGATCACTAATTTAGAACCTAATGAAAAAAAAAAACCCACAAAGTTCTAGGTTCTGTTACAGTATCCACATTAGCAAATTTTGCAATCGATGCTGATCTCAGAACACTGTCTACCGAGTTCTCAGACTGAGTTCTTAAGGTAAAACAGAGAGTGGGCCATACAAGATGGGGATATATCAACTGTATTCAGGAGAGCCCAAACACTATCAAATGATGTCTTCATGTGTGCACCCAACCTTCAGTGAAAAAGGTGTGCAGAGAACTTTCTTAGTACTTGGGGGTGGGGGGAGCCAAGGAGCACAAGCCTTTGCATCTTATGAGCAAGTCTAAGCAGGCAGGGCCATAGGAAGGGGAGTCTTCTATCTACCTCTGGCCTTTTGGTACAGAGGTGGCCACACTGTAAAGTAGCACGTTCTGTGTTCCCTACTCAGGTCCTTTTGCCTCTAGAGTTAAAGCCTGAAGCTGTGGGCTTCTGCCTTTCCTGTCTCTTCCTTGCTTGTAGAGGCTGCTCACATTTCCTAGCTCCAGTTGCCATCTCACTCTGGGTCTCTCTTATGACTGATTTTCTGCCATTCTCTCACAGGACTCTGGTCACTAATTTAATAGCACAGATAACAAACTCAAATCAAAATCTTCAGCTTAACCACGCCTATGTATGAGGTAACTTGTTCATAGGTTCAAAAGGTTAGAACATGAGCGTCTTTGGAGGCTATTATTCTGCCCATGATACTCAGGATGCTGTCGGAAGGAAGGAAGGAAGGAAGGAAGGAAGGAAGGAAGGAAGGAAGGAAGGAAGGAAGGAAGGAAGGGAGGGAGGGAGAGAAAAAAATACCAAACACAAAAGCTGTATTAAGAAACAGTATTCCTCTGAAAACTACAGACAACATATGTACCAAACAGCATTAAGGCATCAAAGCTAACATTTAACATCACTTGTCACAATTTGGTAGCACAACAGAGACTTTTGTTGATTACCAAGGACAAAATTAGAAAGGAAAGGTTAATTCCACTTAAAGAGCATGCCTCAGAAGCCCTGGCAAAATACTACATGTATCCATATTATCAATATTATTGAAATTTCTTATAGAACCCAGGACTACCTGCCCAGCCAGGACTGTTACCATCCAGAGTGGGCTGGGCCCTCCCAGTTTATCATTGACTTAAAAAAAGAAAACAAGTCCCATAGCCAATCTCATAGAGGCAATTCCTCAATAGAGATTCCTTCTTCCCAGACTTGAGTAGGTTAACTAAAATTGGCAAAAATTTCCAATACAAACACTTGCAAAAGCTAGACATTAGAATTCCTTGACACTGGCTGTATCACCAGAAAATAACAGAAGCACTAACTGCTCTTTACTTTTCCAAGAGTAAAAGGGTAGAAAACGTGGATTTTAGATGTTGACTTATCGCCACCAATCTATGGTTACTGGAGTGTTTGTTTGTTTAACAGGGCCTTGGACTCCATGGCTTACATGCAACATCCTGAGCACAGCTGGGTCAGAACTGCTCAGTCAGGCCCTGCCTCGCAGACCTCTGAGATGAATTCAGAGTGAGCAACAGCACTCTCTGTGAACAGCAGCTCATTTTCCCAAAGACTTAAAAACAAGACTTTCAAGGCAGAAAGGTAGCTCAGTAGTTAAAAGCACTCACTTCTCTTACAGAGGACTGGGACTAATTACTTAGCACCCACATGGTAGCTCAAAAGTATCATTTTAATTCCAGGGAATCTGATGTCAGCTTTTGGCCTCAATGGGCACCGAGCACACATGAAATGTACATACACACATGCAGGCAAACATGCATATATACAATTTAAAAAAATTAAAGATTTTCAAAATCTGAGACTGAAATTTCTAGCTTGAATGTATATTTTATCAAAAATCTGAGGCACAATATTTTTAAATCAAGATTTATTTACAATGTTCAGTGTAGTGATAGAGTGCATGTTTAGCATGTTGGGAGGCCTTACATTCAATTTTCACTCCCCCTCCCCTAAAACTTGGGCTGTTTCTTCATATTGTAGTAAATAATATAGCAGTTTCCTGCATGGATATCTGTTAGACATCTCACCAACTGTCCCTAACTGGGTAAAATTGGAGATGTTAGCAGGAAGACGATACGTAAAATAATTAAATGACAGTTAGTTATATACAACGCATCTCATTCATTAATTCCAGAAATTTGATGCTATTTGTAGGTATGTATATATATATATATATATATATATATATATATATATATATGTGTGTGTGTGTGTGTGTGTGTAGACTATATATATGTATACATATATATGTATACATATATATGTGTATATATACATATAGAGAGAGAGAGTCTAGAGACAGGACTCTAGTAATTATATATATATATATATATAT
>JADRCD010231604.1:0-43481 GCA_019843815.1 Montemys delectorum | reverse complement strand
GAAAAAAGAACAGCAGATAGTAGAGGGGTTATCTTTGGTCACCTCACTACATGGGAGCAGGGGGAACAGAAAGGAAGAACAGGTTGACCTAACAAGGCTCACAATGCCAGTCAGAATCTTGCTAACAGAACTCTGACCTATCTGAATAGGTTCTGAGGAGACTGAGGATTCTGTTCACAGAAAAGACTGTAATGAACATCACTGCAAAATAAAACCACCAAAATAAGTGCAGCACCATTCAAGCTAGGCAGAGGCCATCAAGAAGGGGACACCTGAAACTGAACCGAGACACCTGCTATTTCACCTGCTAACCAGAGAAATACTCAAGTAGTCCAGGTGTGAGTACTGGAGATAGCCTGCAGCCTCCTCTCACTGGGCTGCAGTGGAGGGAGAGGCAGCTCCACAGAAGCAGCTGATTAGAGTGCACAGAGAACAGGGCAGACACTGCTGTAGAAGGAAGTCGTCCTGTTGACGGCAGTGTCCGCCATCTAGCTGCCTGCAGTATTCTGACACAGCTTGTTTAATAATCAAAATCTGAAAGAGAATTATGTCTCCTGAGAATAATGTTGTACAACAAAGCATAAGCAGTAGACGGGTGACTCGGGAGTCACCCTCCAGACAGATCTGGTACTCCCACTGAGTGATGTCAGTGCGACGGGCGCCTTCCCGTACCTTGGGCTTTCTCTGTGGGACTCCAGGCTTCATCTCTGCTTTGTGAGGCGCATGTAGGTCCCCGTAACTTGCAACATATTGAATGAGATTCATCAGCGCCGCACACGAGTCTGAGCATGTTCTGATGTGGACAACGTCACTGGAACAGTGCAACTCAAAGCGGGGCTCAGTCTAGGCGGGCGCAGGAAGAAAGGGACACACACTGTAGACAAGAGTTACTTACAGGACCTAAAATGTACATCCATGGACTGGATGCAGGTCAGACATTAAGAGCACTGGATGTTCCTGAAAAGGACCAGAACAATTCTCCAGCGCCCACATGACCCACATGGCTCACAAGCCTGTAACTCCAGTTCCAAAGGGTCTGACACCCTCTTCTGACATTTGTAGGTAGCAGGCATGCATGTGGTACATATACATACATGCAGGCAAAACATTCATACACATAAAATAAATCTGAAATAAAATATATACTCATTTGTCTTGTCACATAAAAAGTACTTAAATTAATTCTAGTTTCCAAATATTTTGACTGAAATTGGGTGGGTAAAAATATGTCCTAATACATTATATTTTTTAAAATCTTTTAAGAATAGGACTTAAATAAAAATTGCCACTTATTATAACTAACCTGTTCTCCATCAGAATCTGATTTTACTGCAGTTATGGTCAGCTCTAAAAGTCCCATGTCCATCACACGAACATAATCTAAAATTTAATACAATATTTACTGTAGTGTTTTTAGAACTACTTATGCAATGAAACCCTACCCTTTATTTAGAGTCCATGCACTGCCCAGCACAGGGTCTGTAGTGTAGAAGTACACACAGGCTAACCCCACCACCTTTGTTTAGAGTCCATGCACTGCCCAGGCACAGATCTGTAGTGTGGAAGTACACACAGGCTAACCCCACCACCTCACTGTGACTTCATCTGACACCTCACTTAATTTTAGCTACAACAGATTTACATATTAAATAGACAGTTAGACTAATAGACAAACACATAGCTGACACCATTAGCACATTACAACCTCAAACTGAAAAACTCTGAAGATGTCGCAAATATTACACATTTCAACATTAACAGATAGCTGGAAAGATGGCTCAGTGGTTAACAGCACTGACTCTTCTTCCAGAGGTCCTAAGTTCAATTCCCAGCAACCATCTGTAATGGGATCCAATGCCCTCTTCTGGTGTGTCTGAAGACAGCTACAGTGTACTCATTTACATAAAATAAGTAAAATCTTAAAAACAAAACAAAACTCAACATCTGTTAAAAATTCCCTAATAACAGTCCACCTTTCCAACTAAAATTGCTTTGATAAGTCCGCACACACTTGAGCAGCAGTAACCAGCCCCAGAGTTTGTTTGGAACTCACCTCTATTCAGGTTTATAGTGACAGTGTTACACTTGTCCGACAGGTGTAAAGCAGCCTCATCCATGATGATTCTGGAAAAGAGAAGAAACAGCCTCTGCAAAACTAAGCTCCAAGTAAAAGCACAGTGCCATCTGCACCTCGCTGTACCATGCTCAGGGTACCTCGCCAGCAAACCTGCGTGACCCAAAACACACGAAGGTGCCAAAAACATGGTCATTTAGGCTTTGGGGCCAGTTGTTTGTTTCAAATGATGCCCATATCTAAAGGTTTCGATTTCAGAGATAACATGTATCTGGTACCAGGAAGCCAATCACAGGGCCTAAACAGCCACCTGAGAGTTTCAGGGGTGCCGTCCTCCACTAAAGCTGAATAGCCACCTGAGAGTTTCAGGGGTGCCGTCCTCCGCTAAAGCTGAATAGCCACCTGAGAGTCTTGGGGTGCTGTCCTCCCTCTTAAAGCAGAAAGATGACAGAGAGAGGAGCAGAGGAACAGGGCCCCGAGAAGGATCCCTGGGGAAGGATGAGTAGGTGGTTCAGATTCGGCTGAGTTTAGGCAGCGGTTGGGTAAGCTGATGCACTTGAACAGTAGTCTCTGAGGGCTGAGTTCACAGGTACCTGAGAGTGGAGGAAGATCTATCCACCGCAACGCTGCTAGAAATGCTGAACGTCTCAACAGTAAGAAGGGATCGGATTGGCAGGTGAAGGGGCCTGGCAGAAAAAACAAGCAACAGATTACCAGCCTGATGTGACAGGACTCTTCCAACCTCAACTGCTCCGCTGTGGGATTGTTAGGGGCTCTGCTTTGTTTTGTACATTCTCTTTGTGACAGGATCTCACTATGGAGCCTACACTGGCTTCAAATCTTCCATTGTCATCTTACCCAAGCCTGGTTAAGTACTGGAATTGGAGGTGTACAACGCCACAGTAGGTAGAATTATTTATTCAAAAGTTAGTATGTTTTAAGCCAGACAGTGGTGGCACACGCCTTTAATCCCAGCACTTGGAAGGCAGAGGCAGGTGGATTTCTGAGTTCGAGGCCAGCTTGGTCTACAGAGTAAGTTCCAGGACAGCCAGGGCTACACAGAGAAACCCTGTCTCGAAAAACCAAAAAACAAAACAAAACAAACAAACAAAAAATTATATGTTTTAATTTTAATTGCACTTTATTTATTTACATATGTGTGTATATGGCTGTGTGGTACATTCGTGGAAGCCAAAGGAAAAATTGGGGGAGTTGGTTCTTTTCTTCCATGACATGGATCCCAGGAAATGAACTCAGGTTATCAGGTTTGGTGACTCTAAAATCAGTGTGTTTTAAGTAAAACTGTTCTTTGTTCCAATGGACTCACCTGTAATCAAGGGCACAGCTCCAAAGATGGACATGGAAAGTTGTAAATGAAGTTGGAGGGTTATATCCCAAAACAGGTTCATCAGCAATATTCAAGAAGTTTAAAATCTATAATCACAAAGACATAACTACCTGCTTTAGAAGAAATAACATTTTGCTAGAATCCATTTAACAAATATGTAACAGAGTGACTTAAGATGCTATAAGAAAACAGTGTTGTTCTGAAAGGATTCATTATGAAAGTGTGTGCATGACAGGAATGCTGAAGAAAAGGGGAGGTGCTCATCACAGCCCGATGTCTTACTGTGTGTACTCATCATGGCCTGTGCCCCTTACACAACACAACTACAAGGCTAAAGTTCTTGCTAAACTGGAACTTGAAGTGAAGAGTCACATCCAATAACTGAAGCCACAGACACCTTAGAAAGCTCATCTTACATCTGTGGTCATGCCGCCTTAAACACTCTCAACTTCCTCCAGTCTTGGACGCTAAACAGGACTGGACTGATCCTTAGGACCTGGACGGGAGAAAGCCCCATCTTATGGAAATAAGAAGTATGCATAATAATACAACTGATGTATTATTTAGAACAATTCTTGGAAAGTCTTTGTTGAAGACTACTTTTCAAAAATCTGGTTTCTTCAAGAGATAGAGCTAAGGAAGTAGGAACTTCAAGGTCATCCTCAGCTTCCTTTTTCTTTTTCTTTTTCTTTTTTTGTTTTTTTGACACAGGGTTTCTCTGTGTAGCCCTGGCTGTCCTGGAACTCACTCTGTAGACCAGGCTGGCCTCGAACTCAGAAGTCCGCCTGCCTCTGCCTCCCACGTGCTGGGATTAAAGGCGTGCGCCACCAGTGCCTGGCTTATCGTCAGATTCCTTAACTCTATCCTGGATGTCTGCTGGATTTGTATGCTTTGTGCTCTAATGGGCGGAAGAACACTCAGCGTGTGTGAGGCCCTGGGTTAGACCCAAGCATGGAGACAATAAGTACTTAGGTAGGGAAGTAGGCAGGAAGGCAGACACACAAAGACTATTTTGAACCCTAACTGAGGCTTGAACCCTGTGTCTGGCTTTCAGCACTCAGTACCACTGGCTGCTCCTGCAGGCTGGGCACTCTAGGCACTCTTTTCCTCAAATGATCTAACGACAATAACAACAACAACGATGACACTGAGAAGCTATAGGGACAGCAATCTGAACAAAGAGTCACCTGCCTTCTGGGTGTCGTGCCTTGTAAATGCTATTAAAGGATATGACAGGTGACTGCTCTTACCTGCTCGTGCCAGCTGAGTCCGGCAGGCAGCACCCTGTGCTGTAGCGTGGCTCCTTTCAGCCCCACAGCCACGAGGAACTCCTGCAGCACAAAGAACCACATTAATCCGCAGAATCCCCAACTCAAGTGTTCCCGTGGTGTTGCCATTGCCGCCGTGGGGAGCAAGCCAATCAATAAGCGTAGATAGCAGTGTGAGGCACACACCTTTGTGTTGGACTCAGATTTATCAGACAGTATCTTCACTGCAACCGACAGCATATTCAAATTGTCTCCCCCAACCCCATCTGAGGCAGCTCGGCTGAGGCCATCTTCTTCAGAGGAATAAATTGTAGGTTCCAGCCAGTGTGGCCGGGTGGAAGAGGGCAAGCGCGTCTCTGTAGGGAGAATGGCTCCATCTACTATGCCTAGACACAAGTTGACATAAAAACACCAACAACATGAGCGCTTGAAATTAGTTCCATAATTGTTTGGACTTTCACAACTCACCACAGAACTCTGTGTGCAAGCAGAGTATGCTTTACCCAAGATGCTCAGAATAAGTAGTTGGGATTTTACAGGGAATGTTCACATACATTAAATAAGATATTAGGGAGAGAGTACAATTCTGGACATGACTCATTTTTGTATTGTGTGTTCCTTAGACACAGGCTCAAGGTCATTCATGCATGGTTCTGGTTCACCTGTGCTCTGATGGTACCCCATCTCAATAGGTCAAGCACAGAATGTCCACTGTGGCAGCTCACTATCAGAGACATCTGTGACTCAGAGCATTTCTAACATAATCCAGGACAAGCCTGTATTCCTTTGAACCTTGTTGGGGGCACAGTGGCCCTAGTGCTCACAGATAACCACTAGTATATCAAGAATGTTAACATACAGGGTTGTCTCTTCAAAGGAAGAGATATATAACCTGTTTTCTGCCCAGGAGCCTGGAAATAGAATTAGTTAATAGTCTGGTGACACTTATGCTCTCTTTAGGGCCAGGCCATACCTGGCTCCCAGACTCTTACAAATAGGACTAGAGGTGGGTGACTTCTACACTATCTGTATGACTAGGACCACACCAGATGCTCCTCGGGCCCTAAAGACGGCACATGTAGTCTATCTGTGCAAGCCATCTTCATGGAAGAAATGGCATGCTCTCTGAGAAGAGCTTCAGTAAAACTCCACCTCACAGTGCATACAGGGCTGTTCCAGCAGACTGCTCCAAATCACGCCGTACTGAAATATGCCTCCTAAACTGCCCTGCACCGTCACCCTGCAGCTTGAGCCACACTAGCTACTGCTGCGTGCTGAAGCAGGCCTTCTTCTTGCCTTACACCATCAGTTACTCTCCTGTTGTTGTGTCTACAGAGATCCCCACACAACCTGGCATGGTTCCGGTGGCATAGAGTCAAAGGCCAGCAAGGCAGCAACAGACTACTTCTCTTTGTCAATGCTGGGTTAACTGAGAGCGAAACCTCACAAGAAAAAAAAACAACTAAGATTCTAAAATGCTAGGAAAACAAGATTTTCCTATCTTTGTGCCTATTCAGAGTAATTCAGGCAACTACTCAAAATTTGTAAGTTTTAGTCTGGTGAGGTAGTGCGTACTTACAATCCTAGAACTTGGGAGGCTAAGGCAGGAGATTCTCAAGTTCAGGACCAGTGTTGGCTATACAGTGAGACCTGGTCTCAAAACAAAAACGTCTTAATCTGTAAGTATGATTTTGGCAACAAAAACTACATCAACGCTATATTCTCAAGACTGTCTTTAACAAGCAGGAAATTCACTTGCCAAACAGAAGAAAGGAAAATAAGTGCACAATCCTACCTTTGTGGTACAGCCTGAGGCTACTGGAATGCAAGCAGATGTAGTGCTTGTCATCAAAGCCCTCATACTTCGTCACGCAGAAGAACGAGCCGCTATTGAATTCTAACCAGAATTCACCATGCTTACTTTCCATCAGATCTCCATTATCTTGCTGACAAAACAACCGGGGGGGGGGGGGGGGGGAACAAGTCACTTTTTATTTCTTTTGGTCAAATTTCAGTACTGGAGATAGAACCTAAAACACACAGTACTTGCACATAGTAGGGCTCTTAGTCACTGAGCTTCATGCCCCAACAACCATTATTTAAATGCAGAAAGAATGTGTCTTGGCATGTTCATTCTGAATCTAACTCAGGAAATTCCCCCACACCATACAAAGCAGTCTGAGTCTTGAACCATTTGATACAGTAGGACAAAACCTTGACTGATGTGTGTGCTATGTAAGTCCTCTGTAACAAGTAACTGTGCTTCACCCACTTTTAAAATGAGACAGAAAAAAGTTACAATCACTGCCCTCCTTGGCAGAATTAGCAGGTGCTTTCTACAGGGAGGCCATATAGCCTTAGCTCAGCAAAGAAAGCTACCTCCCAAAGTAGCTGTGCTCTCTGGCATCCTGCAACACTGCTCTCCACCCCCCACACTAACACAACTTCATCAGAGGAGACTGCAGCCATACCTTTACATCAGTGAACACTGCCATTAGTCCATGATTGATACTCAGAAGCACTGAGAGGAAGCTCTGAGAGTTCTTGTTCTGAGAGTCCAACTTTTTTTTCCTACGGGAACGATAGTTGGGATCAACAGCAGAAAAATACTGCAAAGTGTCTTCTTCAGATCCACTGTCTTCATCTATGCAGGGAAAAGACTACTATTACAGGTTCTGACAGCTAAGCAGACGGCAGCTTACAATGATCACAACAGTACTTTGCATTTTCACACAGGACAGAACTACAAGGGAGAGGGGCCTCCAAGTGAATTTCAAACATGTACATGATCACACCAAAGATTCCACGTTTGAGCAGCAAAGTTCTTGTCAGAACAGACACAGATATGGGGAAAGTCATACAAGTTTCCAGAGAAATTATAGCATAAAAATAGAAACAAGTCTGAGACTTAGAAATAAGGTGCTTATACCAGAACCAATGTAAAACCCATTACCATAGTGAACTGCAGACTTAAAGGGACTGAAGCTATCTTTGCTGAAGGTGTTTATCAGCTGACTGGCCACGGAGAGCCCAATGCCATAGGAAGCGTTTTCAAGTGTCTCCACTGGTGAAGGAGCTGTTGGCTCCCAGAGAAGCAAGTCATTGAAGATCCTAGATACAAAGCACAAGATGAACAGGAAACTTGGTAAGTGGAGACAGACAGAGAACCCTCTTGCCAGGATCCTGTGTGTGTGAGACAAGATTTCAAGCAAAAATGGAAAAGGATCCTGGCTTTAACACAGCAGTTACGTGCTTTCCATAGGAAAGTGAGAGCAGAGAAAGGAATCTGAGACTGGACCCTAATTAGATATCACCTAGTGTCAGCCATGTCACTGAAAGCCCTAATCACACCGCTAAGAACACTTTAATGGTGAGAGCTAACTACAGAGAAAAATTCAGTCGGATGTAATGAAGCATACCTTCAATCCTAAGAGGAAGAAGGAGTCCCAGGCCAGCCTAGTCACACAGCAAGTTTCAGACCAGCCAGGGCCGCACAGTGAGACCTTCTCTTTTAAAAACAAAACAAAACCAAAAAAACGAAAAAACAAAAACAAAAATCAAGCACTCCCAAATGACAGCAGGAAGACTGCTAAGGTGTGTGACAGCTTTCACTTGGCAAATTGCTATAGGGACACTTTCAATAGTCCCTTCCCACCAGTCCACGGGACACATGGGAGAATCACCATCCCAACTGACCCATGAAGAAGCCATCACTTACAGCTAAGTGAGCTCCCTAAGTCATACTGCCAAGCAGAAGAAAAGCTGTTGTTCAAGATTAGATTCAGCTCCCAAAGACACACAAATAGCCAGGTGGTGCACGCCTTTAATCCCAGCACTTGGGAGGCAGAGGCAGGCGGATTTCTGAGTTCAAGGCCAGCCTGGTCTATAGAGTGAGTTCCAGGACAGCCAGAGCTTTACAGAGAAACCCTGTCTCGAAAAAACCAAAAACCAAAACCAAAAACCCAAAGACACACAAATACAAACATATACACACACATACAAATACAAACACACATAAACAAACACAAACACATACAAAGACATATAAACATATACATACACACTCTAAATCTAAATAACATGAATAAATGGTTTAAAAACACAACGAAAACCTTACTTAATGTGCTACCATTTTCTTTCTATATTCCAATGGCCTGAACTAAAGTGAACCTTGATACACTAAGATTTGCAACCACAGGTCAGTGGGGAGACCTGGAGACCCTAAGACTTAGCACCAAGGGCTACTTGACACCAAACCAACCCACTGAAGAAGCAGCGGTCTCTGAAGACAAGGGGAAGGAGAAGTTGTTACAGCTGGAGGCGATGAGACTAGGTAAGCGCTGTCCCCATCCTGAGGTTGCCCAAGAGCTCACTGCAGGCCTGATGCTGACACAATTTAATCTTCCAAGAGGCCCTGCTGGGTGAGCCCCAGAACCATGTCCTCACTCATCAGTCTGTGACCCAAAATTCCATTTCACCGAATTTCCTAGGTAGATGTGTTGGAGTATTTAAACACACTATAAATGAAAATGTTTGGTTATAAAATCCTGAGAAACCTAGCCAGTGCCTGTTGGCCTGCTACTCAAATCTCCTAATGTTCTTCACGCCATTGAAAAACAGCACTTCTCAGCAGCTCGCTGACACAGCCAAGAGGCAGAGTACAGGATGGTGAAGTAAACATTGCACACGTCCGCCACACAGAACACACATGCAGAGAAAACAGTTATCAATCAACCACGGAGTTATAAACTAGTACAATTTATGAATTCTTCTTGTTGCTGTGGCTGTTGGGAGGTGTTGGTGGTGCTCTTTCTGATGCAGCTGGGACACTCAGTTCCATGGACAACATCAACCACATGTAAAACAGGATGAAAGCAAGAACCTAGAAGCTGGGGTGCTGGTCGCCCGGGCGCTCACCTGTTGTAGAGCTTCTCGTAGAAGCTTTTGCTGGGCAGTGTCAGGTGGATGTTGGGTAGCAGAAGCTCCAGCACATAGTGCGAATTGCTGATGGCTTTATCCTGAAACTCTGTCATCTCCACAGGGTCTCCCGGCATCACCATCTAAAACAGAGTAAAATAAAATAAATATTAAATAAATAAATAAATAAATAAGAAAATAAATAAAATAAAATAGTAGGAGCATTTTAAAAATTACTATAACATATACTATGTGAGCAATTAAATAAAACATAACCTTTAACTAAGGAGAATATATATCAAGAAAAACAGATACCAAGAGTTACAAAGAAGTATAAAAAACACACAGATTATTTTTGTTGTTGTTATTGCTGTTTGGGAGTTCTTGCTGCTGGTGATTTTCTGTTGTTTATACGAGAGGGTCTTTTTATGTCTCCTAATCTGGTCTCAAACTTGCAATCCTCCTGCCTCCACCTCCCACGTGTTCTTTAAAAATAAAGAACTAGCTGAGAGTAGTGCACAAGATGTAATCACACAACTCCAAAGTGGAAGCAAAAGGGTCACAAGTTCAAAACCAACCTGTGACACAAAGAGAAAAGGAGGAGAGGATGGGGCAGAGAGGAGTCAGGGAAGCATCTATCCATGGCTGATCAGGATAACTACCCTGCAGTGCTTACCACGATTCTCTTTACCTGCTCATTCTCAAACATTACTCTACGAGAGGAAAAGGGAGACGGGGCTGGCCGCCTCAGGTCGCAGACATCTTTCAGGGAATGAGCCCCTCCTTCTTCCTCCTCCTGGTAGTGACCATCATTCTCTTCCTCTTCCTCAGCTGCTACTCTCTCCAAAATGGAATGTATGGCCGGTGGGTTTATTTTCAGTACCATTCTGATTGCAAAGATAATTTGAAAAAATCAAGATGTAAGTATAAATGGCAACATGTTTACTTTCTACGGGTTTACACAGGGAACACTGAATGTCAATTTGATTAGACTGACCTGTAACTACAAAGCCCATGCCTACTGTAACCCACTTATAGACAGGTAGATGTCACAGTGTATAATGCAATAAATAAAGGAAGGAAGGAAGGAAGGAAGGAAGGAAGGCCATTAGCAGTGGATTTTTGCCAACTCAAAGTCTGACTTTTTGAAAATTCCATTAATACTCCTACATTTGCTTACCGCGGCCAGTCAAAGTCATCTGACGATGCTGTGTCTCCATCTACTCCACCAGACACATGGAAAAACTTGATAGACGGCCCTCCCTTCTCCTCCTGGAATGACCCTATGGAATCAAGATGGCTTTACTGCAATGGGCTTCTCAAATGCTGAAGGCCACATCACTCATAGCTCTGCAGCACTCACTCATTGGTCCCTACTTTAATGTGGCCTGTGCCAGGCATGATGTGCACATAAATAAGCCTGTCTTTATTCAAATAAAACTCTTACTAGTACTGCATGTGTAAGATACATGATTACTGGACATGGTAAACATGTCCAGTCACTATCTACTGAGTACTGGAAACGACCTCCTTGTATGTATTTGAGGAATCGGGTAACCTCTTTCCCGCCATCTTATTTCTTTGAGGCAGGAGCATGCACTTTTTTTAACTAAGCTGGCAGGCAGCAAGGCCCAGCTTTTGGGCACATGTGAGCCCATGCCTAGCATGTTCTGTGGGGGTTGGTACCTGAACTTGGGTCTCTGAGGTTTTACAGCAAGTCCTCTTAAGCACCGAGCCAGCTCTCTAGCCCCAGCTATTCCTTCACAGAAGAGAAGCTTACTGCTTAGAGCTACAACTCAGAGGTACAGCAACTGCCCAGCATGTAAGACCCTGAATTCAGTCTCCCATACGGCCAAAAAGACCAAAGATAATCCTGTGCAGCTACCTGAGTGCTAAAAACATAAAGATACAGGCACACTTTGCTGTGTACTTCGGATATGCATGCTAACTACCACACCGGCTTCTCCCTTCCTGTAAAACAGCGATAAGGGACGGCAGAATGCATGTAAAATCTGCTCCTGGACATCGCTGGCAAATTTCCATTTAAATATCAACAAAAACCTGTCAGGCAGAGATCAGAACAGACCAGGGAAACTCTGATAGACAAGAGGTGTGAGGTGAGTTGGTGATGGGGACAAGAATGCAGCCAGTCTGTGTCATATTTTACCATGATGTCCCCGGAAAAGAGGTAGTGTGGTGACCGAGGACTCAGGTGTCATATTTGCCCTTACAGCTGTGAGCTAGGGAGACATATCCTCTTCAGCCACAGATCAGCAATGACAACTAAAGGAAAGGACAGCATGTCTATGACCTGCATGTACAGGACCGGCAGAGTGACGCTCAGGCTACCCAGCCCCCATCACACACAGTAAGTGGTATGAGATGACAGAAAATGCTAAAGCATTCATTCCTACAGAAGACAAGAATGTCACCAAAGCAAACCAATCACTCCATTGCTTTTATTTTTTTTTTTTTTTAAATTCTCCACACACTTCTGGGAGGAGGCTATTGCTGTACTCTCTAATTGTGCTCCCAGTGTTGCCATTTTAGGTGCTACGAGGAGCAGTCTGTGCTGTGAACACACACTGAGCAGGTGTCTTCAGTCTTACCAGATAGCTCTCGAAAAGTCAGTTCCAGTTTAGTTTGTTCTGGAGTGGATCCTCCCACGAACTCCGTCTTGGACTCCAGATCTGTAAATTCTAAATGAAGGGTCTCCTTCTGAAGTGACTTCTTAAACCAGGGTCCTCTTTCCTGGTCTGAACGAAGATCAGGAATAGGAAAGCGAACAGACAGGTGCAGTGCTGGAGTGGCAACTTGTACCGACACCCGACGGTTTGCAGGACTGTGCGAGTCATCCAGGAACACTTCCGTGAAAGCCTTGTGCTGAAACAGGATGAGGAGGAATGCTCAGCAGTTTAGTGTGGCCATCGCCACTCCCCACAGGCCATAGCAGCCACGATTCAAACAAACCACTACCTTATTAGCACAGCAAAGTTCAAATGTAACAGCTACTGCCTAACCAGACCTGCTGGCAATAGCCAGCTCTTCATGTAAAAGTAGCAAACATGAAGACAGGCACTAGAGAGCCTACCATATCTTACCAGAAACTACAAAGAAAAGGCACACACTAGCCTATTAGCAAATCTTATAAGGTTAAACCTTATAAGGTTAAATGTAAAATATCTTATGCCTATATGGACATGGCACCTGTCAATAATAAAACTGATGACCTATGACTTAGACAGGAAATAAATGGGATATACAGGGTATGCAAAGAATTCTGAGAGTACCAAGTGAGGAAGATTCACCCAGAAAGATGTGACAGGATGGACACATGGTCCCTGAGCACAGGTAACCAGCCAGGTGGCATAATGTGTATTAGAATAAGAGGGTTATTTTAAATTATAATCTAGTCAGAGAAGAACATAGCTATATGGCCAAGGTATTAGTAAATATATATTGAGTCTGAATCTCATTTCTGGGAGAATGAGGCTAGAAGAAAGAGCCAGATGTAATTAATTAAAAATCACTACTATACGCAATGGTCAGAAGCATCCATTCAAACAAAAGTTGATTCCTAATTTTCCATACAATGTCCTCCCTCTCTCAAAGTCCTGGCATGGCACCCCAGCATCGCTTCACTGTGCTATGCTCCCACTGACTACTCCGCAGCCCTTCCTCCTCTAGCAGGTTCCCTTGTTTCTCGGAAGTAGAAACCAGGAATTTTCAAAAATCTCTTCCAAACTCCACTCTCAAATCTCAAATCAAAACTAAGAAAATCCAGGGCTAGAGAGATGGCTCAGCAGCTTATGAGCACTGACTGCTCTTCCAGAGGTCATGAGTTCAAATCCCAGCAACCACATGGTGGCTCACATCCATCTGTAATGAGATCAGATGCCCTCTTCTGGTGTGTCTGAAGACAGTTACAGTGTATTTATATAGAGTAAATAAATAAATCTTTTAAAAAAAATTAATAAAAAAAAAAAAACTAAGAAAATCCAGGGGATGGTATGATCGTCCCAACACACCCAAGGTTAACAGCAAATATAGAGACTAGCCTACAACTAAAAAGAACCAACAACAAGAAGCAATGAAAATTAAGGAGCGCTGCTTCAACAGCAGGAACGAAGGGCAGAACCACCTCACTCCCAGAGCAGAGCAGTGGTGACTGTGGGCACACAAGGCCGCGCTGACCTCTGCCACTCAAGCTGCTGTCAGCCTGCAACTGCTGCTGGTCCTACAAGCCAGCACTCCAACCACCAGACCCCAGCAAGAGTGATGCAGTGAGAGTCTCACCCCGCACTCTCCACAGCACTCCTGTGCTGCCTGGGCTTTCCTTTTCATCTTGGTCATGTTTATCAAATGAAAATAAAACTTCGTGAGTGTGTTACAGTATTTTTCAAAATCCAAAGAAAGAGATCTGACCCCACTGTGCCACATGCTATCAAGTGCCTGTCTTACCATTCTTCTGCGCATTGACTTTTCTGTCTAGATTCTGTCTAACAGCAATCTAAGGGAAGCCAGAGTGCCTCATGCCTGGAATTCCCCTACTGGAAAGGCTGACCCAGGAGGAACTCACGTTCCTGGCCAACTGGATCAATAATGGGATCCTATCTCAGAAGACAATCTCCTCCTCCCGGAACCCTTCCTGAGGAGCCTTCTTCATACAGCTGGGACCACACAGCCATCCTGTTCGAAATGCAACAAGATGTCTTTCTTTCCGTAGAATTACCAAACTGACCTCGCTGTCAGCAGTGCACAGCAGGGTAGAGAAGGAGAAAGCAAAAGCCCAAGATCCCCAGGCTGGCAGTGGTGCACGCCTTTAGCCCAGCACTCAGGAGGCAGAGACAGGCACACCTCCGAGTTCAAAGCCAGCCTGGCATACAGAGTGAGTTCCAGGACAGTCGGGGATATTACAGAGAAACCCTGTCGTGAGAAATCCAAAAAAAAAAAAAAAAAATTCAAAACCATCCTTGACTACGTATAAAGTTCTAGGTTAGAACTGTGTGAGAAATTTAAAAGTAATTTCTAAGCTAGGTATGGTGGTGCGTGCCTTTGATGCTAGTGCTCGGGAGCTGAAGACGGATGACCTCTGTGAATTTAAGGCCAGCCTGATCTACATAGTGAGTTCCTGGTCAGCTAGGGCTATGTAAAGACCTGTCTCAAAAAATAAAAATAAGAAAAACAATTTTTAAATAAAAATGATTTAAAAATATCTAATTTTTACTATTATGAATAATATTGCTCTAGTATAGTCTATTTAATGTATTAGGACTTTTCTCATGAACTTCCCCAATAATCATATTTGCTGAGTCCAGCATGCTCTTTGTAGAGACAGAATGACATGGTTCCTGCACTTGTCACAGGGCCAGCCAGCATGGGCCACCATGAATGCCATATGTTGGTAGCTGCTGTGGGCTTAAGGCTTACTTATATAATAATGTACATATTTTCACAGTCCCCTGAGGACTGTCCTCTAGGTTAACATTAATGACTCCATGATAATTGGAGACAGCATGAGTCAGGAGGCAAAGGCATGGCTAATGTCACGGCAAAATGGAAACGCTGGGGCCTTCAGGACAGCGCTTAAGGCTGTGAAGAAGAACTCTAAAAACATCACGAGTTTGAAAATACAGAATTTAATTATGCAAAAATATAAGGATGCAATATAAGTTGTATAAGGGGCTTCACAGACCTAAAGGAAGAGAGGCAGCTGCACTGACAGCCAGCTTGTCAGAACTATGTTACTGAGGGAGATAGAAGACTTAGGGAGTGGTGACTGCAGGGCAAGATCCCAAGGCTAAAGGATTGCTGCTCTGTGGGATGGTCAAGAGGGAACCTGGAGTAAATAACTGAACTGATTATGTAAATTAAAAACCTAACTTTTGGTCTACAGATATGAGCTGGCAAAAGGCAAGCAGCAGTTCTTTTTTTTTTTTTTTTTAGAATTTTTCTCTAGCAAGAGCTGAGCTATCTGAACTCTGAAGAGTAAGCAAAGTTCTTTAAGAACTTTTCCTAACAGGATTTCTGAGCTCTTTTAGAAGTTTTTCTAATAAGATCCCTTTTACAATTTTTTCTGGCTTTCTGATTTTGATGGGAAAACCCAAGAACTACTTTTAGAATTTTTCTAGCAAGATTTTTTTTTGTTTGTTTTTTTTTGTTTTTTTTGAGACAGGGTTTCTCTGTATAGCCCTGACTGTCCTGGAACTCACTCTGTAGATCAGGCTGGCCTCGAACTCAGAAAACCACCTGCCTCTGCCTCCCAAGTGTTGGGATTAAAGGCGTGCCAACCACCACCCAGCACAAGATTTCTGATATGGTTGGAAAAATCGAAGAAATTTTTTATAGCAGCTTTTCTGACTTTGGTCGGAAAACCCATGAGTTATCCAGAGAGCTTTTAGTAATTTTTACTATCAGAGAGTTGTCCCAACCAGAGAGAGCTGTCTCGAGCAGAAAACTAGATATCTCAACTAGAGAGAATTTTTAGAATAGCAAGAAAAAGCTGTCTAGAGTAGAGCAGAACACAGAGAGAGAGCAGTCTGTAAAGTTGTCTTGATCAGTCGAGCAGACTACAGAGCCATGTACACACAGAGAGCTGTCTAGAGAGCCATCTCGAGCAGAAAGCAGGCTATCAACTTAGACCGGTGATTTGACTTAAGTAGTTGTCATTGTCTCAGAACCCCTCTCCAAGCTAAGTGCTTGGTACATATTAATTAATTATGCTTAAGGTACAAGTTTCCACACACTTACCAAACTAATATGCTTATTATATGAAGCATACATGTGTGAGGCCATCATCTCCACTGTAGTGAGTTTCTGCGGCTGAAGCAAGGAATTTAACCTATCCACAATACTGATATCCAGCTCGCAACACACAGGGTTTAATTTAATTTGTAAGTCTGCCTTTTGAGGAACTGAACTAAGTCTTGCTTGATTACCCTTTTAAAAAAAAGCACAAAATATAATTAGTAACAAAATGGTAAAACTAGGTTAAAAAACTGACAAAATAAAGGCCAAACAATAGCTTGAATGGAAGCCATACAGGTCTCTCACCTGGGGTCCTCTAGTCTCAGAGTGTTTATAGTGAAGCTGTAGACACACAGGAAGGTGGCTATCAGTCCCTTCCTTGGAATGGAACGTTAGAAGCTTAAAGACAAGGACAGAGATGGGTTTCAGCTAGGACAGTTAGCTCAAGTCGATCACATAAACCCAGGGTACTAGGCTGCAATCACCCATGCAGACCACAGGAGTTCTGTAGGTGAGGCAGGCTTGCTGCAGTCACAACACCCAGTCAGCCCCACTCAAGCAGCCAACTTCTGTGAAACTCAGCACCTCATCTGCAGAAAGCAGATGAGGGTTCAAACATTCAACACCTAAGAGAACACTTTGAAAACAAAATAAAGTAACAGCCCACAATCTGGCTTCCTCTCAGACAACTCTCCTTTCATTTAAAATGCTTACTAACTTCATAGAATAACCTTAAATGACATAGTTTAAAATTTGTTTCAACAACCTCAAAGATAAAAACACTAACACACTTCATGACACTGCTACATTTTAAAGAAAAGTATTATTGTTCATTCCATTCCTTTAAAAAGTAAAACAAATCTAAAAAGCATTCCGAAGATGTCCAGCATTTACCTCTGTGTAGTGAGGAGGGACAGAATGACAATCCGTTGGAAACAGACACTCCAAAAACTCCATTTGCCCAATGGACATGTCGGTGCTAAAGTGCCGGGAAGCTGCCCTTTGTCTCTGCTCATAGGACACTTTGATGCCAGTACCTATAAGTCTATCACAAAAGCAGCGTGTAAGGGTCCCCACATGCTTCTAGATTAAACAACATAGCAGAGGCATGCAAATGTTAGTGGTAAGCAATATTACATATTACTATATGATATATTACTATCATATAAGACTATAACAATATACAGCTACAAATCCCAGCTGTTAGTGACCACTACTATCACTAAGGACATGAGCTTCCCATTTCCTACTTCGAACATCTCTACTCTGCTCCACTCCCAGGACGCCTGTACTGCACAGCTGTGCCCTTCTTCCTGCCACACTCCAAACTTACACTGCAGTGGAGAAAATATCTCAGATCTGGCCAGGCACTGGGGCACACGCACGCCTTTAATCCCAGCACTTGGGAGGCAGAGGCAGATGGATCTCTACAAGTTTGAGGCAAGTCTAGTACATACCAAGTTCGAAGCCAGCCAAGGTTACAAGGTAAGTCTCTGTCTTAAAAAATAAATAAATAAATAAATAACTTCTTTTAAAAAATTCAGAACTGTAAAATGTATGAAATGAAATGGTTTCTTAAAACAATCTAAAAAAAAAAAAAACAAAACCATCATTCAAGCTGGGCACGGTGTGAGCACCTGAAATCCCAGGGGTCTGGAAGATGAGGCAGGAAGACTGTGAGTTTCAGACCAGTGTTTCTGAGTCGAGATTGTCTCCAAAACCAAGGAACAAAAATCGTGCAGTAATTTTAAAAACTTCAGATGATGGGTTTACAGTATTTTGGTCTTTTTGGGTTTTTTTGGTCATATTTCTACCAGAAGCTGTTTTGAACTCTAACAAAACTAAGAAAAAATGTTTTTATAATTTTATTAGAAGTACTATGGTTCTAACCTATAGAGCGTCTATTGATGGGAGTAAAAAACTACTTCAGATGTTAATTCTGACACTCCAGAAAACTTACCTAAAAAAGTAAGTTTTCAAGCTAGGGCGAAGGGTTCAGCTCAGCTGCAGAGCACAATCCTTGCACATGTGAAGCCCTGGTTCAAGCCCCAGCACTACCTAAAACCAAGCATGGTGGCTCTCACATCTACCACCTCAGGAGGCAGGACAAGAGGGCTGGAGCCCAGGATTGCCTTGGGCTGCCTGAAAGGTTGAGGCCAGACTAGACTGCATCATGATCTCCTGTCACCAAAAATAAATTTTATTTGTGCAGATATTATACAAATATCACTCATTTTACTCATTTTATAGATCCTATACATATTAAAATACACAGTATTGGAGTTGGAAAGAGCTCAGTGATTAAGATTAAACACAGGCTATTCCAGAAGATCCAGGTTCAAACCTCAGCACCTACGTGGCAGTTCACAACTGTCGGTACACATAAAGCCATAGACATAAAAATACACACACACACACACACACACACACACACACACAACACACACACCATTTGAGAAGCTAACTCTATATTTGCTGGTTAAATTAGCTCATCTATTAGGTCTCAACTCAGGAAGGCTCACGAGCTCTAAGAAGCAGTTGAAACTGAAGCATGCAAACTCGGCCCAGGCTTGGTAACTCTCCACGTTATGGCTTAGCTGGGCCTTTCCCAAGCTCTCCCTCACCAGTCCCAGCCTCACCACCACCATCACCTCTGTCACTGCCAGTGCCAAAAAGAACCATTCCATAATTACAACAGTGATGGCAAGATGAGAGCAAAACATGGTCACACAAACTTGGCAAGGACAGGGAGGGAGCTACAAACTACCCAGCTCTGCAGCTGCACTGTTCTCACACTACACCATGTGAATGAAGGAGATCCTATGGATCATCTCTGTAGTACCGTAGTGACTTATCCATTAAAAACCAATGTAGAAAAGTAAACAGATGCAAAAATGTGTATTTGGTTCTTTATGAAGTATGTTTAGTAATCATGAGAGTTCACCTAAGGTGATCGTGTGAACAAGCTTCGGCAAAGACCGTTCGGAAAGACTTAAAATCTCCCGTTGAAAATATTGCTGGGTCCATCTTTTCTATACAAGAGAAGAAATCGATGGCCATGCGTGTCAATGGATTGACGTTCAGAGATGTTTCCGCTGGAGACAGAGGATCGATGTGAAGCACAGAGACTGAGAATATGCCGATAGCCAACCTGCAGATAAACTCCGGTCTGGATTCATCCACTGAAACAGACCTAGAGGGGAGAGCTGGAATACATGAAGTTATAGGAGTCAGAATGACAAGACATTACCTTAGCTTTAAGAGAGCAAGCCCAGAACAGCTAGAGTAGCAGTAGACATCTGTAATAGACTGCTACCCTGCTGCATCTGGCATGCAGGATTCCTGTACCTGAAGTACAAGAGTCCATTTCAGTAAGTAGAAATGTGTGGACACATCTTTTGTACTATAAAACTGTGTGAGAAAAAAAAATTAAGATTAACCAAAATCTGCACGCCAAATTGTCCATTAAGCTTAGTTCAATTAAATTAGTTCAGTTAAATTTTGAAGAATAAGGTTCAAGAGTGCAGAACAGTGGTAAAGCAATTGCCTGGCATGCTCAAAGTATTAAGTTCAATTCCCAATTCTGGGAAGGGAAATGCAAAATCAAGACTGAAACTGTCTTTTAAACAATAAAAAAACAATGAAAAAACGACTCAGTGAGTTAGTGTATAATGATGGAGCACTGGCTGGGCACTGTCAAGTTTCTATGTCCAATTCGACAGGCACATGCATTTGCACTGTATACACATATAAACACACACAGGCACACAAATACACAGACACACATGTGCACATAACCACACCCACACATTCACACACAAAAATATACATAAACATGAATGTAAACACACATATACACAATATGCTTACACATATAAACACATATATGCATATGCATGCGTACTTTGCACATACACATACAGGCACACATATTACACAAACACACAGGCACACATAAACACACACATATCCATACATATACACACACAACACAAATCAGATAGTTGACTGAAAGTTTTAAATTGCAATGATGCAAAACCTATTGTATATTTCCCCATAATATCTATGTATTGACAGACACACACATAGAATGTGACAGAAAGAGTGCAGGCTTGCCATGAGCAAGGCCTGGGTACAATCCCCAGGAGCACAGGAAAAGAAGTACTGATAAATAGATAGATGATAGAGACAGATACATAGGTAAATACATATAGGTAGCTAGGTAGCTAGGTAGACAGGTAGACAGACAGACAGACTGACAGACAGATCAGATCAGATCAGATGTTTATTCTGAAAGGAGAGGGAAAAACAGCAAAATACATTATTATAGAGATACTCTTTTTCCATTTCAAAGCTCTGGTGGAAACTAACCGGCTTTTTGTACCGATGCCGGGTGGACCATGTCAGACTGGAATGCTGGCCCTCTGACTGGCTGTTCTTTGTGGTCGGCAAATTCTCCCCAAGTTGGCTGAAGCTACAAGAGATTAGTTTTTAAATATATGAATACAGCCTAGGATCTTAGAAGCAGCTTCTTAAGGTCAGAAGAAATGAAGAAATACTTTACCACAGTAGCACTTAGTGGAGATCCTGCAGGTGTGTTGGTGTAAGTACTAGTCAGCGAGAGCTCCAGGTCCATGTGTGGTGGGTCCCCAAGGGGTGGGAGAGAGGACAGACTGTGAGACATGTCCATGTCAGCCATGGAGAAGAAAACTTCTTCTTCTGGAGAGAATTATACTTTGTCAGTGATGATACATTCCCCTAGTGTGCTCTCTCAAGTAGTTTAGTCACACAGAACCCTCCTTCCAATTCCCTGAGACATAGCTGTCCGGCTCTGCTGCAGGAGGAGCATGCGTGAGCACGGCCCTTAGCAGCACAGAAAACATACAACTGCACACACTCAGCAAAAGATCCAGCCTTCCCCTAAGGGTTTTCTGGGTTTATATAACATGCAGTAAAACAACAAATGTTTAGTTGTTTAGCAATTGAAAAGTTAAAATTCAGATTTTCAAATGACATCAGCTCACATGGGGCCCTGGGTTTCATCTCCAGCACCAAACTGTAAATAATAAAATTGTTTAACTGTGCTGCAATCTGGTTTCTCAAGGATATAACTACTTTCCAGATAAGAACGAGGGAGCAGAGACATTTAGGACTCCACAGGCAATTCAGTGCCTTCTTTCTAGTGACTGTCTGACCATCACACAAATCAAGCTCATTATATCTACAAGTTCTTTGAGTAGGGCTTTAATTTTTATTTGGTTCAACATTTTACATTTTAACAGCTTCTTACTATTTACACAGTGCTCACACACTCTGAAATCCCCGTAATGGAAAGCAGGCTGGGTGACTGTTAGACCAACAGACGGAAGGTCAACAACACTTCCTACCTAAGGGAGTCCGCTGCACACTCAGGTAAGCACACACTGAGATGACAGGTGTCCCCAAACTACTTATGTCTCTGTCTACATTTTACACACTGACTCCCTTAGGGACAATACCATCACTTTCAAGACCACTTATACCCTTGAAAACGGGAGCCTAGTGCCAATGGAACAGAGCCAATGCAGGTCTTCTGTTCTCCACTGCAATCAATTTTTCACAGAAGCCAAATCAAGTCAACTCCACATAAGGGAAAATACAGGTCTAGTGTTGACTGCCTGAGCTGCTTACCTCGGCTAGAAGGTGTGCGAGCTGTTTCTGTCTCATAAAAGCTCTTCTCTGAAGACACACCCATAGAGAGGGAATCTTTCCTCAGATAATACCGGTTTAATTCCATCTGAATTCGGTACTCATCTTCCTGCTGCATGGGTCGATTTTTCCTGTCTTTATTAGTTAGCCCTATTTTGCTAGAATTTTCTACAAGTATATAAAAGGAAAGCAAAATGAAATTTGTAGTTAGTTACTTAAGCATTTCTTTCCCAAACCCCACTTATCGAATACCAATGGCAACTTGACCACACTAGCAGAAAAGCACTGTTCTATCAATCAGGGTCTAAGCAACAGTTTTAAGCAAGTAGCCAAGAATCTAAACTCTTGCCTCTAGAAAATATGAGTATCTAAAAATAATGTGTGTGCTACCGACTGTGTACAAAAATTACATGGTTTTTTTTTTCAGTTACATGAGATATATGAAATATCAAATATGATGTTTCCCCAACCAAAGATATAGGTCAAAACAAATTTTAAAATGAATGTAACACAAATAATCTAAATGCAAATTCAAACCATAACACACTATAAAAGATATAATCCAATAAAGTAAGCAGGACATCTACTTACAATACACCTTCAATGTCATATACGCCAAAATAATACAAGTTCATCTATATTCTATATTTTCCCTTAAGAGTTTCAAGAATTACAGGATATAATCATAGCAGAGCCATACTTGCCTGGTCCAGCAATAGCTGCTAACATATCCAGAAGGAGGTGTACCTGCCTTGGTGACAGGAATAGATGAAAGGAGTCTATCTGTCCATCAACATCCAACTTAAAAACATAAGAACAGTTGAGAATAAATCCATCACAAGCTCACCATCAGGAACTGGGGAGAAGTTAAGGCTCTGACATAAGTATCGCCCTTGGTCTTGGGCAGCTTCACCTAACACTATTAATTCACACGGTCTCAATAAAAGAGCATAAAGACTCTGTTGCAGGAGGAAAAATCCTGAGAAATTCCACGCCAGCAAGTTCAGCATCATACTGTCTGTTTATCTAGTCCAGCATCATACCATCTGTCTATCTGCACACCTCTGGAGGCCAGAGAACACAGCAAGAACACAGCGTTCATCACCCTTCAGAACCAACTTAGTCAGGGTCTACAGGCCCAGCTCAGCCACGTGGAGACTGCACAGCACGCTTCAAAGATGCTATCGGGCTGTAGCCTGCCTTATGCACACCAGCCAGAAGGCTCAGCTGAAACATGGACAGAAAGCAGTGCTAATGGGTCCTTCCCTTCTTGTTCCCTACACACACTTTTCCCTCGCATCTGTCTCATTTTGTCTGGTGAGCACCGAGCCATTACCTAGCCCCTCCTCTCTAGTTTTTACTGTTTCTGTATTACAGACAAGGAAACAGAGCCATGGAGCAGAGACCATACTTCTCAATCAGATCTGAACCTAAGAGACACGAATGCAAAGGCCCTGCTCCTTCCACAGGAGGCATGGCTGTCTGTGGCTCACGTCAGACTGAGTGTCTGCTGACACACAGCCCACATCCTTAAGGCAGGGCAGTATAGGGACATGTGTTACTGGACAATTTTGTTTCTTGGATTAAATCACACTCTGGGTTGTATTAGAATGGAAAATAGGTGTTTCATTTCTAACTTTCATAGAAATATTTCATCATTGGTACATTCTAAATTTGGAATTCAAAGAACAAAGTACTCACTATTTTCTTTTGAAAATATAGAAGAATGAAAAATAATAACTAAGAATTTTTCAATTCTGTAATGTGGCAACAAATTTTTCTAAATTCAATCAAAACCATCTCCAAGCACCCACTGAAACTAAATGTGTAAGATGCAACAGACTCCAGAGGCAACTCTCAGATATCATGGCATGCACTCTTGAATGACATCTGAACACACAGCTTAGAGACTCAGGTTTAAGGGACACTGGAAGAGACTATATATAAAGTTCTAATCTGGCATGCCACCCCATTACAACCATTCTGATTTACAATTTCCAAGCTCTATGCTGCCCAGTGCTGATCTCCAGAACTTAATGTTTCCATATAATATTTATTTATTTACATTAAACAAAATATACATAGATACTCAAGTAACTATGTAAAAACATTAATGTACAGACAAGAATAAACATGTCTCCAAAAACTCAAGACTGGCTGGAACTAGAACACAATGTCACCACACAAAATGCTACTTTGTGTTCCTCTGTCCCTTAATATGAAGACTCTAAAAGCAACACAGAGAATAGTTACACAAATCTAAAGACAGTGTACAAAACTTTACATCTTCATAATCAAAGCTTACAAACGTAAAGAACTGTATCTAACCAAAAGAGAACCATGAAAGCTTCTTTAAGAAAAAAACAACAACAAAAAAAAAACAACAAAAAAAGAAGCTTTCTTTCTTTAAGAAATGGCACATACACTCCCCAAAGACACACATGAGCTAGTTTCCTAAGGATGTTGCCACAGCAGGGCAGTCCCTGCAGCATTTATAGCTACCTACAATATCTGCTCCATTAACAACCTCCTTAGAAGCTAGCAAGGGAAAGACCCGATAAAGGACTTCTTAAGAAAGGGAAATTCATAAAAAGGCAGGAAAATGCAGGCCAGAACCCTGACAGTGAAGATAGATGCTCGCTACTCACAGGCTAGCCCACAACAACCAACCACCATACATCGTAGAGACTAAATTCCTCAAGTTTGGTAGAAGAAACAAAAGGAATACTGACCTTGGCTCCTGGAAGCACTTCATTCTGTTTTAAAGTGAGACTCAACTCCAGCCTGCCCAATAGCCTTCCAATCTGTACTGGATCCAATGGAGCTATCTCTGGTAATGTTCTAGTTAGTTGTGGGTGTGGCTCATAAACAATTTTGGGGTTCCAGCTAGGTGACAGCTTTGGCTCAGTTTCCTATAAGGCAATAAAAGTAACTATTTAAAATATTTTAGCATAAATAAGTCAGGGTGTGAGGTATAAATATCAGCTTGAGAATAAAGTATTTAGCCCAGTGGTGATGGCTCATGCCTTTAATCCAAGCAGAGGCAGAAGATCTCTGTGAATTCAAGGCCAGTCTGGTCTACAGAGCAGAGTTCCAGGACAGCCAAAGCTACACAAAGAAATGTCTTGACATCCCAAAAACAAAAACAAAAGAGAATGAAGTATTTGGCAAAGCTGCATCATTACAGTGGGCACAGCCTTGCCTTGTAGCTAAAATGGAGCAGTATTGTTAGCATAGCACCTAGAAATAAAAACAAATAACGGGAAGACTTTATGGAAACAGAACAGACCCAGCAAGATGGCCCACTGGGAAAAGCACTTGCCTATACCTGGTGCCTAAATCAAGTTCTACAGTGCATATAACCATGGGAGAACTGACTCCAGCTGTCCTCAGATCTCCACTCACATGTCCCTAAATACAGTATACACAAGTTTGTGTGTGCATGTGTATATACATGTACACAATTATTTGTTCAAATAATATACAATGTAAGTAAGAAACCCAAACCAATGTGGAAATAACACCTGTAATTCCAGCATTCAAGAGGTTGAAACTGGAAATCACTAGTCTGAGACCAACCTGAACCACAGAGTGACAAAGTGAGAGACTATATCTCAATAAGTACATATGCAGGTGTGCGCGCATACACACACACACACACACACAGAAGCAAGCCTTCCCCAAAGACCTGACTTGTGAAACAAAAGGCAAATTATAGAAGTACTTATAAAAGTAACTTGTAAAGGAATGCTGTGGCCGGGCAGTGGTGGCACACACCTTTAATCCCAGCACTTGGAAGGCAGAGGCAGGCGGATTTCTGAGCTCCAGGCCAGCCTGGTCTACAGAGTGAGTTCCTCTTAGTAACGGAACCACTTATGGTGCAGTTCTCACGATGATGCTTGCCAGGATAGGCATTTGCCATGGAAGGGAGCAGTGCTTCTTCATGTGGAAGGTGTGAAGCTCTAGCTGAGCGGCATTACAAGAAGCAACTTAAGGAAGGAAGGGAGGGAGGGTTTCCTGAAGCCCCCAGGCGTATGCATTCCACTGTGCTGGGGAAGGCAAGGAGCCAAGAGGCCGGCTGTTCACACTGCATCATAGTCAGAAAGCAGGCTACCAGGGCTGGTGAGATGGCTCTGTGGGTAAGAGCACCGATTGCTCTTCCAAAGGTCCTGAGTTCAAATCCCAGCAACCACATGGTGGCTCACAACTACCTGTAATGAGGTCTGATACCCTCTTCTGGAATGTCTGAAGACAGCTACAGTGTACATATAATAAATAAAACTTTAAAAAAAAAAAAAAGCAGGCTACCACAAGCACTGTACTCAGCTCTCTTTCTCCTTTCTCTGTGGCCTGAGGGCAGCCCATCGAATGGTACCACCCACACTTAGGGAAGCCTACCCATCTAATCATGAACAGAGACTCCTCAAAGGCATGCCCACAGCCTTGTCTCCATACGGACTCCAAAACCATCAAGACAACTAGAATTAGCTCCCTTAGATGTTAACATCTCATTCTACCTACAGATATACATGAAGCATGTCTCCATTAACAGGCAGCGGGCTGGCAGGGCAGGCAGAGCTATAGGGGTTCAAGGCTGGTGTCTGATATATTAGCTAAATATTTGTGTTACCCAGATTTGCTGAACTGTAGATGTTGTATTCAGGAAAATTTAACAGCCTCCAGTTTCTTTTTGTTCCTAGACAGAGACTCACTAGTAGACCAGAATGCCCTCAAACTGGACAGTCTCCTATCTCAACCTCTCAAATGCTAGGATTACAATATGCACTCCCACTGTATTGGGTTGGCCCAGTGCTGCTGTATTCTAATGCTAATATGGGGTCCACAAGACTGGTTACACCAAAGGTGAAACACTAAGTAACCCTGCCCCCAGTTAACTGTGATTGGTAAATAAAGATGCCAACAGCCAATAGCTGCTGAAGAGACATAGGTGGGGTTGAGGCTTCGAAGGCTTGAGGGAGAGAGAACCATAAGAGAAGAATGTGGAGGAGGAAGGAGAAGCCACCATGGGTCAGCTGAGCCATAAAAACATGGCCCTGAGGGTTGCACAATGGGAGTTTAAGAGCAGCTCAGATGGAACACAGAAAGTAGTAACTCAGAGTCATTGATAGGAGAGTTAATTCGAACAGCATGGAGGGTAGGTAGCTGCCCAGCTACTGTGCTGCTTAAGGTATATTATAAATATAGACTGTGTGTGAGTCGGGCAGTGGTGCTGTACGCCTTTAATCCCAGCACTTAGGATACAGAGGCAGGCAGATCTCTGAGTTCAAGGCCAGCCTGGTTTACAGAGTGAGTTCCAGGACAGCCAGGGCTACACAGAGAAACCCTGTCTCAAAAAACAAAAACAAAAACAAAAACAAAAAACAACAAAAAAAAGACTGTGTGTGAGTGGTGAGTATGTGTTTTATCTGGGAACTCAATACCAAAGTCAGGGTAGAAACCCCGGGCCAGGATTATTAATAATTTCTATGACATCCACACCTGACAGCCTTTATTTAAAACTTCTAAAAATCAGGAGTATGTTTTGAGTTGTTCTGTTGGGTTGGGTTTTGGCTTGGTTTTTTGGTTTTTTTTGGGTTTTTTTTTTTTATATAAATATATATACATATATATATGTATATATATATATATATACACACACACACACACACACACACACACGGTTGAGGGTGGCCTTGAACTCAGTGTCTGAGGATGCCCTTGAATCTCTGATCCTCTGACTCTGATGGAACCTAGGACTTCAGGCATGCTAGGCCAGCCCTCTGCCAACCAAGCAATGCCCCCACTCGTCTGCGGGATTATGCTTCATTTTTCTTACCACTGGTGCAGTTGAACACACGGGGGAAGATTTTGCTGAAGCAGAAAATTCATCCCAGAACAGAGACACTCCAGAGAGCTGCAGCAATTTATGAGCAAAAGCTGTGGGCTGATGCACATTGACTCCTGAGGACTCGTCGGCGGTTTCATCACAGTACACAGTGCTGAAAGGTACAACAAGAGGGCACTTGTACAGACTCCTGGGGACCTAGTTGCAACAACTGTTTGAAGAAGGGGACACTTCTAAGTTAAAGGGAAATTTCATGGCTAGTGCTCCTAAGATTACACCTATAATAATAATGCTTGCAGCCCAGCACCAGGGAGCTTGAGGCAGGATCAGCTGCCTGACCTACAGAAAAATCTGTCTCAAAAGAAGTTTGTTTCATCAAGCGTGGTGACTCAGTCCTTTAATCCCAGCACTTAGAGGCAGAGGTTAGCATCTTTGATATTCAACATGCATGTTTTTCATTTATGTGTATAGGCAGTATCTGTGCGAGTGTGTGTTACATATATATGTGCAGGTGCCCCCCAAGGACAGAAGAGAATACTGGATCGCCTGGAGCTGGAGTTAGCGGCCACTGTGAATTGGTCGATGTGAGTGCTGGGTCTGAACTCAGGTCCTCTGGAAGAGCCGGAAATGCTCTCAGCCACTGAGCCATGTCTCCAGTGCCCCTCAACATACAGTTCTTTGAGGACACCATATAACACAGCCACAGTTGAACAGTTACTACTTCAACACTGTCGGAGCTCCCGTTTGACTTAAGTAAATCATTGTCAGATAGTTAACCTTAAAATAATCCTCACAAAATTCTCAAAAGAAACAGCACCACTGCCAGGCGGAGGTGGCGCGCACCTTTAATCCCAGCACTTGGGAGGCAGAGGCAGGCAGATTTCTGAGTTCAAGGCCAGCCTGGTCTACAGAGGGAGTTCCAGGACAGCCAGGGCTACACAGAGAAACCCTGTCTTAAAAACCAAAAAAAAGAAAAGAAACAGCACCATCATCCATTTTAACTAAAACAGTACCGAAGCCAAGCACCATGACATTGAGTCTTTCACATTACTGAGATGCACCTAACTACTGTGCACATGTGGAAAGCACAGACTCTGTAAGAGAGCGTCAACATGGCAGCATACAAGTTAACTAAGAAAATTGCTTAGGCAAGCTGCACATAGCCCTAGATATAACTACCCTCTAGCTGGGGGCTTACAGTTTCCAAACGGGATGAGAGGATACCTCAGAGAGCAGTGCTGTACTCTGAAATTATGCAATACATTAATTTAGCATCCTCAGCCTCCAGCATCCTCAATGTCAGAGCCAGAGGAAGGTCATGAGTTTCCAGACATAAAATCATCTTACCTGTCTACGCGGATTTCAAGTGCAGCTCCAGTTTTGGAATTTTCCGGCACATGTTCAATTCTTAAAACAGTGTCTATAAAAGTGACTTTCACTCTTCTTAGTACTAGAGCAAACAAGCAAATGTTAATGGAAAACCATGTGTACACCAAGTAAGACCCCACCCCACCCTTCCTCCTCTTCACTGCTGGGCTGACATTATTCTCAGCAAGTGCTGATCACTGCAACTTCACCATCCACTCTCAGGAAAGAAATAATTGCTAGTCTGATAACAAAATAAGAAGTGTAGTTTGTTTCCTTTTAAGCACCCAGAGCCTGTATTACGCAAAGCACACAGTGGCCCAGAAGCACATCCCAAGTTTCATGACAACAGACACTTGGGACAAGGCTGATCTCTAGCCTGATCCTCCCATAGGCATAATAAACTAGACAAGGAGAACCCTGGGAATAAAGCATAGAATCAAACTGAATGGAATGTTTAAAACAGCCTCGGTTCTCAAATGAAAAAGTAATTCTTTTTTTAAATAATTGATTCATTTTTATTTCATATGCATTGGTGTTTTCCTCCATGTATGTTTTTATGAAGGTGTCATATCCTCTGAAACTGAAGTTACAGGCAGTTATGATCTGCCATGTGGGTACTGGGAATTGAATCTGTTCTCTAGAAAAGCAGTCAATGTTCTTGACCACTGAGCCATCTCTCCAGCCTCAGAGAATAGTAATTCTTTTAAAAATCCCTACAACAAATGGGTCTTAGGCCCCAAAGCACCATATAAAACCTGGCTGTGAAGATGCTCATAATGCAAACCTGTTTCGATGGTTTCCGCAAACTTTTCCAATCCTTCAAAAGGCTGGGATGCTTCTCCTTGCTCATCCGTCAGTTTCTGGCTAAGACATTCCTTTGCCAACTGCATACTGCTGGTCATGAAGCTTGACCAATACATAGGCTCAGACCCAGTTGCTACAGGAAGTACAAATAAACCTAAATAACTTCTCAAAGTTCTTTAAATATCATTTCTTAATATTATTAAGAATATAATATATATGTACTATATATAATATATAAATATAATAGTAAATAGTATATTTATGGTAGATTGTCAATATTATGATGGTACCTGTAAGAATATTCTAGAAATTACACAGGACATTAAGTATCACCTTACAACAACAAAAATACAGGCAAAAAAGTCTGTAAGATATTCTTGTTTCATCAATTTTTTTTATCAACTTCTAATTTTACTTAAGATTTATTTATTTATTTTTATGTGTATGAGTACACTGTAGCTGTACAGATGGTCCTGCTCACTCCAGCGTAATTCACTGTAACTGTCTTCAGACGCTCCAGAAGAGGGCGTCAGATCTCATTACAGGTGGTTGTGAGCCACCATGTGGTTGCTGGGATCTGAACTCAGGGACCTTCAGAAGAGCAGTCCATGCTCTTACCCACTGAGTCATCTTGCCAGCCCTCAACTTCTAATTTTTATTGACTCAACAAAACCTAGTGGGTATACACTGCACCATGCGCAACACTGTCCAGTGTAAAGGGTCAGGCAGCAGATATTTATTTGGCTGTGTGAGCTGTGTGTTCTGTCACGACTCTTGGCCAGCTCTTTCTCAGAGTGCACAAGCAGCTAAAGACAGCACCCTGAACAGCACAGCTGTGTCTCACTAAGATCTGACTAATGAAAACAGGAGGTGCCGGGCGGTGGTGGCGCACGCCTTTAATCCCAGCACTTGGGAGGCAGAGGCAGGCGGATTTCTGAGTTTGAGGCCAGCCTGGTCTACAGAGTGAGTTCCAGGATAGCCAGGGCTACACAGAGAAATCCTGTCTCGAAAAACCAAAAGAAAAAAGAAAAAGAAAACAGGTGGCGCACTAACGTGGCCTGCAGGCTGAGGTCTGCTAAGCAACTAGAAAGCCGGCCAATCAATTATAAGTATGCACTTAAGACAGCTCATCTGCACTAGGAGAGGTGAGGGCTAGCTGCAAAAATGAGCATGAAGGAGTCACCAAGAAATCCTATGAAGACTGAGGAAAGCCTGCTCTCCATCTGCAGGAGAAGTCCAGCATAAGGGGCAGATGACAGCAGCTACAGAATCAGTGCAGATGCAGGTGAAATCAGTGTCCTAGGAGGGACTGGACACATGAACCTTGAGAACCCTTCCCAGACCCTGCCTGATGAGGAAATCCATACCTCCTTATATTGCTCAAAACAATCTGACACATTACTGCAACTGCTACCTTCCAAAATAGAACTTAAAAACCCTTTTAATGGGCTAATTCAAGGCTCAACTTTCCAAAGGGAGATGTATTTGCCCACCATGGTTGAAAGATAGAATCAGAGCCAGGACTAGTAGTATAGGCCTTTAATCCCTGAACTAGGTAGGGAGAGGCAGGAGGACCTCTGTGAGTACAAGGCCAGCCTGGTGAGTTCCAGGACAACCAGGGGATCCTGGCAATAGTGATGAGGAGGAGGAGGAGGACAAGGAGGAAGAGGAGGAGGAAGAAGAGGAGGAGGAGGAGGAGGAGGAGGAGGAGGAGGAGGAGGAGGAGGAGGATATCATTTTTGTTGTAGTTTGGGGGATTTTTGCTTTGTTTGAGATAGAATCTTTTTTAAAAAGATTTATTTATTTTATGCATATGAGGACTGTAACTACCTTCAGACACACCAGAAGAGGGTATCAGATCCTATTACAGATGGTTGTGAGCCACCATGTGGTTGCTAGGAATTGAACTCAGGACCCCTGGAAGAACAGTCAGTGCTCTTAATCACGGACCCATCTCTTCACCCAAGATAGAATCTTAGTATGGACTCAGGCTGGCTTCAAGTTTGCAATTATTCTGCCTCAGCCTCTTGAGAGCAGGGGTCAGAAATCTGTTTTAACACTCTTGGCTAGATACAATGTGTTTATAAATTAAATTGTCAGGAAGCTGGGATGGTAGTTCAATCCATAAAGTTCTTGCTGGTAAAGCATGAGGACCTGAGTTCAAGCCAAACCTGGTCACAAAAAAGTCTAATATGATGATCCTAGCACCAAGGAACAGGGACAAGTAGATGCCCAGCACTCTGGCCGGCCAGCCTAATTGAGTCCAGACTATATCAGATTCTATCTCAAAAACATAAGGTAAGCAGAGTATTAGGAACAATACCAGAGGATGTTCTCTGGCTTCAATGTTCATGAACACACACACACACACACACACACACACACACACACACACTTAAATAGCAGATTTTTCCAGATGTGGTGGAAAAACTGCTATAACACTCAAACTGCTACAATTTCAACACTCAAGAGGCTGAGGCAGGAAGATCATGGTTTCAAGGCCAGCCTGAGCTATATACAGTGAGTTCAAGTTCTGCTGCACTGTGAGACTGCTTCAAAATGAATACATCAACAAAATAGATCACTATAGTTCTATGAAGCATCATTTAAATTTTTGTTTTTCAGGAAATACTTTGGATTCTAACTTATGTATAACTTATGCAGCATTTATCTAAAGTTACCATTTCTACCCATTTCTGTGTTCCCTTCTACGGTTGAGAGCATATCACCTTATCCAAGCCCAGCTTACATAACTATAATCAACATGGATGTGGTGAATCACAAATTTAGTGC
Source organism: Montemys delectorum (assembly GCA_019843815.1). Classification (NCBI taxonomy): domain Eukaryota; kingdom Metazoa; phylum Chordata; class Mammalia; order Rodentia; family Muridae; genus Montemys; species Montemys delectorum. The sequence goes on along the minus strand of JADRCD010231604.1, from coordinate 10,629 downwards.
TATAATTACTAGTGGTCATTATTTTTCAGCAACACAGTTGTTTCAGATTTTACCAACCAAAGTCCCTTCAAATCCAGTCCTGGAGGCTGGAGAGTTAAGAGCCTGTACTACTCTTCTAGAGGATCTGAGTTCTGTTCCCAGCACCTACAGCAGGCAGCTCACAACTGCTTGTGACTCTAGCTCCAGGGGGATCAGATGCTTCTGACCTCCAGAGAGGTCATGCGCACACATACCCAAGTCCCTCCCTACATATATATAATTAAAATAACAAAAGTTTCAATTTTGACTTTAAAAAAACCAACCCAATCCTAGCCCTTCCAACATTTCTCCATGAACCTTTGAATAGTCTTTCTCACTTGGAAACACAAGATTTTGAAACTTTAAAAGAGAAGTCATGCTGGGTGGCGGTGGCAGCGGCGGCACTTGGGAGGCAGAGGCAGGCGGATTTCTGAGTTCAAGGCCAGCCTGGTCTACAGAGTGAGTTTCAGGACAGCCAGGGCTACACAGAGAAACCCTGTCTCGAAAAGGCCAAAAAAAAAAAGAGAAGTCATTTCAGATAACTAGAAATCAATAACCATGTATTATCTATACATTAGTGCTCTGGAGCAGGACTAAGGAGGGAAACCGTTCTATAGGTATACTCACATAAATCCTCATATCCTATCAACTGAAAAGTCTCACAGACCCAGTTCAAAGTCATCAAACCAATGTTCATTTGCTTACAGCTGGGTTGACAAGCACTTGGAAAGACCTACCTACTCGAGGTCGAGGGCGGAAGACCATCTCCAGTCCTCTCACTTCCAGGGCACAGTTGTCCTGCAGCAAGGAGCCCCATGGGACTGACAGGGAAATGGACTGAATAAATCCTTCAGTGACTTCTAACGGTGCATCTGCTGACTCCAGGATTTCATTGAGACACTAGAGAGAAAAAAAAAAAACAACTCACTTTGAATCAGACAAATAGAAACACAGAATGTCAACTTTTTCATTGATGTGAAGATGCCCACAGAGGTGCTGAGCACTGAAAATGTAAGGCAAGGCTGGGCTGGGGAAAAAGGCTCAAAGCACTGGCTGCTATTTCAGAGGACCCGGGTTTGACTCCCAGTGCCTCCGTGCTCACAATCATCTGTAGCCCTCTTCTGACCTCCAGGGACCAGGCATGTAGGTGCCTGGGCACACGTGCAGGCGAAACACCTGTGCTTATCGATTTCTTTGTGTCAAGACCAGCTGAGTTATCCAACCTCATGAACTGAACAGCTACTGAATTCTTGGAGTTTCCATTGGTAGACAGACACTGATGGTCTAAGTGGACCACAGCCTGTAAGCCACTCTAGTTAATCCCTCTTTCCATATACATATAGAGTCATTCTACCAGTTCCTGACCTCTGGAGAACCCTGACTAATACAAAAAGCTTTCCTCAGGTCTGTCTGAACTCTAAAGACTTTCCAAGGATTTAGAAGAAACGACAAGGTTTTTGTTTTGTTTTCCAAGACAGGGTTTCTCTGTGTAGCCTTGGCTGTCCTGGAGCTAGCTCTCTAGCCCAGGCTGGCCTTTCCTGAGAGCTGGGATTAAAACTCTGTGCCACCACACCCAGCAGCAAGAATTTTTTTTTTTTATTAAATTTTTAAACTAGTATTCTTACATTTATTTATTTATTATTATTTAGTGGGTGAGGGTAGGGTAAATGCTCAAAGTGTTTTTGCTATGTTTCCACAGGTAAACACACAGATACATGTGCTCATTTTGTGTGTGTGTGTGTGTGTGTGTGTGTGTGTGTGTGTGTGTGTGTCTGGTGAAGAAGTCAATGTTGGGTGTCCCTGTTGTCCTGGGTCACTTTCCAAAGTGAGACAAGGTCTCTCACTGGATGTAGACCTCAGCAATTGTGCTGGACTATCTGGCCTGGCAGCTCTAGGAACGCCCTTGCCTGCAGCTCCATAGGGACGGACGACACAGTATCCAGCTTCCTACGAGGTGCTCATTGTCCAACCTCAGGCCCTCATGCTCTCAGAGCAAGCACTTTCCCAACTGAGCCATCTTCCCAGGCCTCAGCTTTCTTAAATTCTCATCTCATCTAGCCCCCAGGATTACCCTACTTTTTCACATTCCATTTCCAGTGGCTTAGGTGACAGGTTGCTCACGTAACTGTCATCATCTGCCTTTGTTTCTCCACCCTTCACACTGTGGTCGTTCTGGGCAGCTGTGTTCTTTAGTCAGCACTCACACAGTCAGCTCCCAATAATTATCTATGCCCATCCTTGAAGCTCATTGCTCCTGTAGGCTCTGCAGATAGCACCCTGGAAGCTCAGGACAATCAAATATTCTCGCTCAGACTCAGCCTTCTCCTTCCCTCCTCCTCCCCTTCCCTTCTTTAAGCTGACAAAAAGAAACTGCAAAGGCCATGAGGTAAAGCCAGATAATCTGAGTTTGGTCCCTGGGAAGAAGAGAGCTCACTACCACAGACTGTACTCTGACCTCCATATGCACGCCACTCACTTTCATGGCACATCACAGGCCGATGGAGAAATGGTGCATGCTGTGCACAACAGGAGAGGATCGCAGTACAAACCCGGGATTTTTTATTCTCAGTCTGTTCATGACACCACGTAGTGGCATTTTCATCTTTCCAATTTGTTCCTAACACTGACTAGCCACTGACTGGTCCACACTAATTATTCATACCATCTGTAGAAAGCCAGTCACTGAGCTCCTCGTCTTGAGCCAGTACTACACTGTTTTCACTATCGGTTCCCAGGCCTTGACACTTCCAGCTGTTGCTGCTTTACAACTGCTCTGAACTCAGATAAAAAGTCAGTAGGATTCTTTCCACCTAACATCATCAACACTACAGTATAAAATAGGCAGCATATAAAGAATCATTAGTAAGAAATCAAAGCAAGGCGTGGTACCACACGCCTGCATTTGGAGACAGCAGGATATTTGTGAGTTCCAGGCCAGCCAAGGTATATAGAGACACTGCTTCAAAAACAAAAAAACAAAAAAAAGGCACAGAAACAGCAAATTACAAAAACCCAAAACTACAACTGTTTTTTCATTTTCTTTTTTAAAGATTTATCTATTTATTTTTTATGTTTTTATGTAGATGAGTACACACCTAGCTGTACAGATAGTTGTGAGCTTTCATCTGGTTGTGGGGAGTTGACTTTTAGGACCTCTGCTTGCTCCGGTTGGCCCTGCTTGCTCCTGCCCAAAGATTTATTTATTATTATAAACTAGTACACTGTAGCTGTCTTCAGACACAGCAGAAGAGGGCATCAGATCTCATTACAGATGGTTGTGAGCTACCATGTGGCTGCTGGGATTTGAACTCAGGACCTTTGGAAGAGCAGTCAGCGCTATTACCCGCTGAGGCATCTCACCAGCCCTACAATTACTTTTACAACAAGCTGATAGCCTTTTCTATTCCACTGCTGCTAATAACTGTCCTGTAAAGGACTTTCCCTCTTCTCTGCTTTACATTTTCCATATTAAGAATCGCTTTAAGGGGCTGGTGAGATGGCTCAGCGGGTAAGAGCACTGATTGCTCTTCCAAAGGTCATGAGTTCAAATCCCAGCAACCACCCATAATGAGATCTGATGCCCTCTTCTGGTGCGTCCGAAGACAGCTACAGTGTACTTACATATAATAATAAATAAATCTTTAAAAAAAAAAAAGAATTGCTTTAAGTCTTGGTATTCATTTTAAAAGGAAGTCTTTGGATGGTGTGGTGGTTTGACTAGGTAGGGAGCGGCACCTTTAGGGAGGTGTGGCCTTGTTAAGGGAAGTATGTCACAATGGAGGTGGGGCTTTGAAGTCATATATGCTCAAGCTCCATCCAGTGTGGCAGTAGTCTCCCCCTAGCTACCTGAGAACACGATGTAGATCAAGATGTAGAGTCCTCTGCTCCTCCTGCACCATGCCTGCCTGGATGCTGCCAAGACCCTGCCATGAAGATAATGGACTGACCCTCTGAACTGTAAGCCAGCCAATTACATGTTGTCCTGTATAAGAACTGCCATAGTCATGGTGTCTGTTCACAGCAGTGAAAGCTAACAGACAGATGCCTGACACTAAAAGTGAAGTCCCCCACATAAAATAGAAAAGGTAAGCTCAGAAATGCTTGTTTATGTAGTACTTCCATAACTTAAATTTAAAATCTGCAGCTGGAGAGATGGTTAAGAGCACTTTCTGCAGGCTGGAGAGATGGCTCAGTGGTTAAGAGCACTGACTGTTCTTCTGAAGGTCCTGAGTTCAAATCCCAGCAACCACATGGTGATTCACAACCATCTGTAATGAGACATGATGCCCTCTTCTGGGGTGTCTGAAGACAGTTACAGTGTACTTACATATGATAAATAAATCTGGAAAAAAAAGAGCACTGACTTACTCTTCCAAAGGTCCTGAGTTCAAATCCCAGCAACCACGGTGGCTCACAATCATCTGATTAGATGCCCTTTTCTGCCATATCTGAAAACAGCTACAGTATACTTACATATAATAAGTAAATAAATCTTAAAAATTTAAAATCTATCTGCCCTATTTTTATCTGCAGACAAGCTGAGTTTAAGGATGATTGCTTCATACTCCCTGAATTTTTCCACCAAGAAAATATGAGTTTTGTTGTTTATACGAACGATTAAACTTACATCAAAGCACTTTCAAGGATACAAAACCAATGACTTAGCCTTTGCACCTCAGGTATGTCAACAGCAGTAAACCATGTAAGAAGCTGGATTTAGTTGGGCTCTTTTCTCTGTATACACCAAATTTACCCAAATTTTTGTGGCTACATTAGCCTCCTAAATACACTGTTTTGAAGGCTGCATTACAGTATTGAAGGGTAATATCAAAAGAAAAAAGGAGTTCTGAACTATAGTCAATAGTTTGAGAATTTACACTGGGCCCACTACAGTACAATGTCTCTATGTATGAGATATATAAATATACTTCTCTGTACTCAGCAAAAATCCTCTGTACATTGAATGATAAACTCCAAAACTCACTCCTGTGAAAATTATAAGTTTATTTAACAAGCAGGAGAAAATTCTCAAGTGGATCAGTCAAACTGACTCAGCCAACTTTCTCTTCCCTCCCCTGGGAGTGTTCCCATGAGATTTCATGGTTCTAGAGCTGCTGGTGGAGTGGCTGGAGTCAGCATTCAGCAAGTGTACCTGCCTTCCTGCAGCACCTCTGAAGACGTTCTCTCCTGTTCAGGGCCATCCTGTTTTCAGTTTTCCCCAGTGAGTTCCATGCAGATAGACACACCCTAGTACACACTCTAGCGTGGGGGAGACAATGGCGGGTTAGTGCTTCTCGAGCTGAAGGTCAATTTTTATTACAAGTACACATACACCTATAAAATATAAGTACCAAAGTAATAAAAAATTATTAAAGTGAAATTAGAAGGCTCCAGGGTAATAATTTACTGCTGTCGATCTTCCTAAACAAAGTGAATTCTCATGAGAAAGGCTCACTAGCCGCTTCACTATCTGACCATCCAGCCCTTGCCAATCTGCCACACTACAGAACTATGCTAATCCTATAAATAAAAGCCTCCATTTAAAAATTAAAACAGACACACAAAGGCTCCTGCCACCAGTATGGGACCGAGTTGGAGCCCCAAAGCATACAAGGGGGAAGAAGAGAACCAACTCCTACAAGTCGTCCTCTAATCTCCACAGGCATGCTGTGACACGTGTGTGTGTGTGTGTGTGTGTGTGTGTGTGTGTGTATACACTGCTTAAATGGAAAAAGTTTTTAAAATCCCCTCATTCTATAATGATTAAATTCCTACTCGTCAGGAGTTGAAAGGAAGTGAGTCACACAGTTCATTCTCTCACCGGACAGAACCCCTTTTCCTTTTTTTGCCCACTTCTAAGAACCAGGAGTTCATAAAACTGCAAGGCTGCGCATTCCAACTGCCACCCAGTTCTAAACCCTTGTCTCTATCTCCCTTCCACTTCAAGATCTGTATGGGTCTATCATCTCATAAGTGAAGCACAGCAGCTAACTCCTAGGAGTGTGAGGACACATTCAGACATTCTGTGTCAAATGTTTCACATTTTAGATTTAAATATGTCCTAATAGTTAATAGGCACGGGGGGGGGGGGCACTCAACTACTTTCAGGTTATACCCCAATCTGGAACAGAAAGACCGGCAGCTATGTACCCCACTTGAGCCGACATCATCTTTATAATGAACAGTTTAGTGGGATCCTGGTGACGTGACAGTAAGGCTTTAGCTTCCTAGCCCCCTTATGGCCAGGTATCTGTGAGTAGGTTAGAGATGAGCAGTTTCCACCTATGTAAAGTGGTAGTTCTAACTGGCAACCATCCCTGTGCAGCCACATAACTAAGAAGTTTGCTACATGGCAGTTTCCAAAACCATACAACATACTTAATCTGACTTTTCAAGTAAGGATAATACTTCTAAAGAGAGTACGAAATTAAATGACTGCTTTTCAAAGTCATTTGAAACAAACAGTTTGTGTTTCATCTTTTTAAACTATTTGGAAATATTTCTGTTGGCCCATGATTTTGCGGTTAAAACCATTTCTATTGAACTCCAGAGCCAGACTAAATAGAATTTTTAGTTCGGTATTGGGTTACCTTGCAAGACCCTATCCCCAAAACTAAAGGCATCAAAAAGTCTAGTCTGGAAAGTAATTAATGAAGGATGTTTATTAAAAAAAAAAAAAAAAAAAAAAAAACCTTCAACCATTGGGAAGACTCTCCAAACAAAGAATTGGAAAGAACTGGATTTAAATGTAGTTTCACAACTGCACACAAAAAGCACACCACCACAAAATAACTGATTACATTAGCTGCCAACTCTAACTGACTCCTCTGCAAAATGGAGAGTTAAGGATTGAGACGATGGTCTGAAGAGACAACTCAGCAGTTAAGTGACCTTGCTATTCTTGCAAAGGATTTGAGTTCAAGTCCAACAACCCACCAACCCACAACAGGCAGCTCAACACCTACCTATAACTCCAGCTACAGGGCATCTGATGTCTTCTCCCAGCTTCCATAAATACCTACACACATACAACACATGTGCACACACTCTTGCACTCTCTCTCTCTCTCTCTCTCTCTCACACACACACACACACACACACACACAGAGAGAGAGAGACTGATTCACAGAAAATGTAGTGAGAATTTTATAATTGTGGTTTCTTTAAAAAACACAAATATATGTTTTCATTTTAATCCCAGCTGAAGGATGGGGGCTACTTCAGACTGTCACAGCAGCTGACTATGACCTGCCTCGTGCTCTGGCAGGGGTGTGATTTTGCCAGCTGCAGATAGTTTCTGCAACAGTGTGATGTTTGGAATGCTGGAAACTTTTTAGAGAGTATATAAATGCTAGGTCCCTGAGAGGAGTAATGGGTTGATGTTGGTTGGCTGGTGTTGGTCTCAGTTTGTTAAGTAGTCATGAGCAAAGAAGAAAAAGAAATTAGATATCCTGACAACGAAGATCAAATTTGCCCCAAGGACTACGGTGCCACTAATCAGCACGAAGTAGTCTCACAATAATATCTCCCCCTTTCTGACTTTATTCAGAGATCTCTTTCCTTTCCTCTCTATCCTTTTTTTTTTTTTTCCCTCTTATCTAGTGTTAGAGAGATGAAAGGATGGAAGAAAGAACTCACAAAATAACAAAACTCAAGCTACAGGAAAAAAAAAATTTTTTTTTTTTTTTTGATTTTTCGAGACAAGGTTTCTCTGTATAGCCCTGGATGTCCTGGAACTCACTCTGTAGACCAGGCTGGCCTAGAACTCAGAAATCCGCCTGCCTCTGCCTCCCAAGTGCTGGGATTAAAGGCATGTGCCACCATTGCCCTGCTGAAAAATAATTTTTTAAATAATTAAAACATTAGAAATGGCATTCATTTAAGTCCCCTTTAGCTTGTATGAATCTCTATAAGCGTCTATTTTTTTTTTTCTTTCGGTCCTGAAAGTCATTAAAATCAAGTATCTAAAGTAACTGAGTTCAGAAGCTGAACTGCATCTACTTTTCCCTCTCTGATTTACCCAAGTCATCAATAAGCACAGTAAAGTAAAGCACCAAATTCTTTTGGAAGCTTTGATATCACTTTGGCTGACAGTGGTCTTAAGGGAAACAAAACAATCTTCCAGTTAGGCCTATCCACAGATTGTTACCAGGGGCCTCTGTAGTCAAGCCATGAACCTCGAATAGCCTCATTTCTGATTTCCTGTAAGGATGAATTAAAAACTACACAAATGAAAAAGCCTGGAATACCACCTAATCTAAGCGCTGCTCAGGAGCCCCCGAGTGCTTTCTCAAGTGTGCTCTTACATTATGCTCCCTAAGCAAGCCAGCCTGGGCTTGGCATCAGATTTGAATTCTTGTTGTAATACTTGTAACTGTGACACAGGACAAAGTATTAAATGCCATTTATAAAACAGCAATAATAAAGTCCACCTGCTAGATTCGGTGCCTCTTCAAAGAGTACTGCACACCAAGTCCCTCCTACAAGACATCCATAAACATCCCACCCTCGAGACTCCCCAGTCAGCCTTTAGCAGTGACAAGAGACCAAAGAAATCCACCCTGAGGACGTCACATCCCCTTGACCTCTTCAGCCCTGCCTATCTCCCAGCCTCTCAATGGACAGTTTGGTCACAGAAAAAAAAAAAGGTACCCATTCGAACTGTAGTAGAGAGGCTAGGTGAGAGCCTGTCATGAGTTCCAGGCTACCCTGGGCTACAAAATGCCTGGGCAGCTAGGCCTACATAATAAACCTGCCTCAAACAACAACAAAAAATCCCATTTGCTGATAGGAAAGAATAGGAGCTATACAGTACCTGATACAGTACCTGGCATGCATGGAGTGTACTGTCCTTTTATGATTACTGAACTTGGGTTAGTTACCATATCCAAGTCTTTCAGCAGACGGTGAAAGCCTAGGACGATTTTGGTATAGGACAGGTCTTTCTGTTACTCAAACTAGAGCTGTTTAAACTAACTTGTGTGTGCTCTGTGATTTAAGTCACCTATTTTCAATACAATTACCTCGTGTGTCATACCCCTTAATACAAGTTGCCAAGGAGTTTCCATAATTTAAGCCTTTCGGAAAAAGAGTAGACATGATTGACAAGCCCAAGGCCTTTAAGTAAAATACTAGGCATTTTAACCCACTGACGCAAATACAACTGTATCTGGTGAACTGAACATACGCGAAGCTCAGGTGAGTCAGCTTGCAGCCTCTAATAGGAAACAGGTTCTTTAAAAAAAGGCTGGCGCTGCAGCTTCAGCTTCTGAGCTTTTGCAACCTTCGCGTTTACGACCTGTCGATCTATCACGTAAAGCAAAAGGGCAAATCTAAACAGCACTAGTGGGGCCATTCACCACCTCAATCAAGCAAAGTAGGCAAACTGGCAAAAGAAGCCTTCGCCTAACTTTCAGTGAATGAAGACAATTAACCCGGCAAACGCAGTATACCAGCATCCAGACCAAAATAAATAACTGCGGATTTCTGTCACCTCCTCTTCATCCTTAATTTTTCCTAACGTCATCCAATGAGATAGGGTTTGTTTGACTAGGAACACCGCAACCACTCACAGCCCAAGGGGTAGGGGGTGGTCACGTCCTTTCCTGGGCCTGTCTCACAGACCCCCAACCAATGACTCGATTGTTCCGTACGGTGTGTGCCTCCATTACACCCTTTAAGTCGGAGCACGTGATGTAGGAGCGCAAACTTGTTACACTTCACACACTTCCCTGAGCCCGGCCACACTTGAATCTAAATTCCCAAAGAGGAACGGAACGGCACCGACGCTGGATGACAATTGCTCAGGTCTTGCCCTAGGGAGGGCAAGTTCCAACCCCTGCTAGCTGACGGTAGCTTACCCATTTGTCCAAGGGGACCTGGGCAAGAGACCCGGTGCCCTGGTACAGGTCCAGGCTCAGCTGCTCCAGGCTCAGCTTCTCCTGCAGGAAGTGGCCCAGGTACCTCTGCAGGAGGTACCGACAGGCCCTCTTCTTGATAGATTCTGAAAATGGCCAAGGCATGGTGAGGGGTGGCGGCTGGGGGGGCCGGGGCTGCACGCGGCGGCGACTCGGAGATCCGAGCTGGGCTCCAGGCAGCGGCAGAGCCTCAGGGTCCGGCCGGCGTCCCCAAGCCGCGGTGGGGTCTAGGTTCGCGGTGGCCGCTGCATGTCGGTTCGGCGCCGCTGTCCCTCAGGGCAACCCCATGGCCCGCGTCGCGACGCTCGCACTAGGCCCGGCGGGGACTGGGCGCTGAACAGAACCGGGCGCCCCAAGCCGGAAGCTTCCGAAGCGCTCCGTCGGTCCGGAGACAGTAAGAGGGACAGACAGGGGGCCGGCGGCTGAGGCGAGACAGACTCCGACCCCGCGCGACGAATTTGTTGTCATCTACCGAGCGCGCTCCCGCCTTCGAGACGCTCCTGGCGCGTTCGCGAGACCTAGACTCCCGGCGCGCACTCGAGCAACGGGCACAAGCGGAAGTGACGCCATATTGCGGGCCTGGAGAGTCAAGAAAGAGAGTCCGGGCGAGAGCATTTCCGGTGGTGAATGGGCAGGGCAGCTGTGGGGGGCGGGGGTGGGGCCGGCGCCGCGATTCTAGCTCCAGACGCCTCCG
>JADRCD010231603.1:0-11882 GCA_019843815.1 Montemys delectorum | reverse complement strand
AAAAAAAAGAAAGCAATAGTGTCCTTTAAAGGAAAGGGCACCTTGGCTCATAAGGCAGCCATTGCTTTTGCTAAATAACTATAAGTACCAGCAAGTTCCATTCCAGCACCTTCCTACAGAAAAGAACGCCAGGCAGAGAGGGAGAAGCAGTCCTGTAGAGTAGGCTTAAGCTGGTGTCACAGCTAGGAGTTTGCTGCCAGATTTAAAGCCACGAAGATCAACTCCTGTATTTTCTAAGGGATTTAAAGTTTTAGCTCTTTCAAGTCAGTTTGGTTCCATTTAGGATAATTTTTATACATGGCACAGAACAGAGGGTTCCTATTTCATTCTCTTGTACATAAACAGTTAGTTGTGTCTTAAGGAAACTAAAGCCATTTACTTCCTAAAACACTATAGGTAAGGCTTTTACTTGGGGATAAATACTCGTGTGAAGTAGGGTTGATTTATAAATGTTAGTAAGTAAATATACTTTGAGTAGTTTGAGAGGTTAGTAGAACATAGCATGCGTTGTAAGTTAATGTATTACTCAATAATTGTTTCTTAAAATGAGATTGCCGGTGCGGCAGAGCATGCTGGAGAATGGGTTGGTGCTTTGGAATTCAAAAGCAAGTTCTTACATGCTGCTGCCTAACACTCAGGGAATTACCGGGCACTCTCAACTTGGTTTTATTGTCTCTAGGTGAAGTCAGTAGTAACTGTCTCATATGATATGTTATGATGGCTAAATGGAGTAAGACATACAAAATTGCCTGGAGGGTCAATAAATATTGATATGAAATATGAAATATATACATATATATATATATATATTGTAATCAACTTGGCTCCAAAATGAAATTGGTTTCTGTGATGCACTTCTTCAAATATTCTCCTTTAGAGCAGCCTCATTAAGGCATAATGTACATTGAGCACACACTGCCATTAAAACGCACATCTATAAATTACCCAGCTTGATTCATTGTAACATACCTAAGCACCTCCATCAGTGTGAAGATACTCGCTACCTACCCACAGAGTGACTTCCTGTCTTTCTCATGCCCTTCCCTGGAAGCCCCCCTTTACTCCTTGACTCATCTCTTCTGAGCAACCACTGATCTGTGAACTTCAGCATATTCTTAGCATTTTACAGTCTTATAGAATTAGATGGAGCCAGAATGTATTCTGTTTTGTTTGACTCTTTTTCCTCAGTGCCACGATTTTTGAAGTTAATACTTGCTGAGTATCGTACATACTTTTTGACGCCGTAATTAAAACACCATGACTGAAAGTGGACTATAGAAGGAAGAGTTTCTTCACTCTTACCGTTCCACAGAGGAAGTCTAGAAAGACAAAGAAGGTATGGCAGCTGGAGCAGGAAGCTGAGAGATCTTATCTTCGACAGCAAGCAGAGAGAACTAACTGGAAACAGAGCAAGGCTACACATGCTCAAAGCCAGCCCCCAGCATGCTTCCTCTAGCAAGCTTCCCCATGGTAAATGTTCCCAAACGTCCCCAGACAATACCACCAACCAGAGACCATGTGCTCAACTATGTGAGCCTCTAGGGGACAGTTCTCATTCAAACCATCACTGAGCATATCGGTAATTCACTAAGTTGTATTTCTGTGCTGTATTCTATCTAGTGGGAGTACACAGGTTACCTGTCAAACCATTGATGGACATTTAATCGTTCTCCATGTTTGGAGGTCTTATTGAAAATAAGGGCACTATGACTATTTGTGTGTAAGTCTTTATACAAACGTGGTTTTATTTCTTGTTGAGAAATTCCTAAGGCTGAATGATTAGATGACTGAGATTTTTAGAGACTGAAAAGAAAAAAAATTTCCAAGTAGTAGAAATATTTACATTCCCAGCAGTCATGTGTGAGTTTCAGAGAAACTCTGCACCCTCACTATCAGTTGGGATGGTCAGTCTTCCCTTTTATCCATATCGATTGGCATGTAATACTCTTGCCTTGTGGTTTAATGTATAAATAACAATATTTTTTCTAATTACTAATGATGTTTTTATTCACATGCTTATTTGTCACCTGTGTGTATGTCTTTGATGAAATATCTGTGGAACATTTTTGCTATTTTTTTCAACTGTTTACTTTCTTATTGAGCTTTTTGAATTCTTTATATAGCCTTGGTAGATGTGAGTCCTCTATCTGACATAGGCCATGCAATTATTTTGTTCTCTTTTTAGATTGTTTTTATATTTAATCACTGCTATCTTTGAACAGATTAAAGTTTTTTATTTCAGGATAATCATATTGGTTTGTGTTTTCTGGAGTTTTGTATAAGACGTTTCTGTCGAAAGTAAGCCAGATGGTGGTAGTTTGTGCCTTTAATCCCAGCACTTGGGAGGCAGAGATGTGTAGATCTCTGAGTTCAAGGCCAGCCTGTTTTGAGGCTAACCTGGTCTACAGAGCAGTTTCCAGGATCGTCAGCGCTATACAGAGAAATACTACCTTGAAAACCCTAGAATAAGAAAAAGAGGAATTTTGTCTAAATTTTTGTTTCTATGCAGATATTTTTTTCCTCAGCAAATATTTTTTTCTCCGCAAATGTTTTTTTTTCCTCTGATGCTTCTTTTAGAAATTTTATAGTTTTTGGCTTTCCACTTGGATCTATATTATTTTAAGTTAATTTTTAATATGGTACACTGTTGATTAAAGTTTTTTTTTTTATTGCATATACATTACCACGTGCTCCAGTGTTGCTCACTGTAGAGACCTTCGCTTCACTAAATCACTTTTGCATCTTCCTCAGTAATTGGTTGTGCGTGGTGTCTGTGTTTGCTTTCTGCTCTGCCCCTTTGGTCTACCCACTGACCGATCGTGGTGCCAGAAGCATCCTGCCTTTAGAGTGCAATGGCTGAGAAATCTGGAGATTTCCCTCAGCTGCAATACGCCATGCAGGTGTTTATTCCAGAGTGTTTCAGACATTTAATATTTTATTTATTAGGTTTCAGCTTCTAACTGTTTATCATTGGCATATAGGACTTTAATTGGTTTTTGCATACTGATCATTTTTTAAAAACCTCCCTAAAAGCATTTATCAATTCCAATGCCTTTTTTTGAGTAATTTCTATTGACTTTTTATTTCTTTTCTTTTTTTTTCTTGTAATCTCCATTGATTTTTTTTTCACATGGACAATTTTGTCATCTGTAGGCAGAGTTTTCCTTCCTTCATTTTAGCTTAGATGTGTTTTCATTTCTGGCTTTTGTAGTACTGCCCTGGCTGGCCCTTCTGCTACTATGTTGAGCACAGACATTGAGCGCAGTTACTCTTAGCATCTTTTCTCTTGTCTCCTGGAGTTCATTACTCTTTGCAGTCTGTGCTTTCATGCTTTGTTCCTCTTGGAATGATGAAGCTCATTATTATCCAGTCTTCTGTCTCTCCATTCTCTCCCTCCTGTGTCCAAGGACCAAGTGAGATGTTCACAATTAATTCTTTTCCACTTAGTTGAGACATATCAATTTGGGGGTTTATTCCAGTACCCTGTGCTTCTTTCCTTCAAGAATACTAATATTTTTTTCTGAAAGTCTGTCTATTGTTATTACTAGACATCTCCCCTCCCACTCCCTGCCCTGACATTTCTCTAATATTACATCCAGTACCTAGGATTCATAATGTTTCAAGTATGATTCACAGTAACACCTTTGCACTCTGTGAGAGAGTATGAAACACTCCTTATAATCTCATAGCTTTAGCCCCCAGCCTCAGCAGTCTTAGCCCCAGTTTCTGGTAGCATGAGGGCTCTCTGCAGGTCTGGGCAGCTCTCTTCCCACACAGTGCTTGCTATTTGTATCAAGAGTGACCCTTGTAGGGTGACACACATGTCTCCAAGCTGAGTTTTTCTAAGTTAACTTTCCCTACTTTCAATTTTTCTGTGTAGAGGATAAATGTTTAAGTCTATATGCAACATGTGGTCTCAGCTACAGCACTATTCTAACACACACTATTCAACTCTATCATGATAGCTTGAACACACTGACAATACATGAAGGGGCATGGCTGTGTGTCTATAAAAAGTTCTGTACTAACTCACATAGCCAGCTGGTGGGCCAGATTTGGTTTATGCACCTTAATTTAGAAAGACAGTGGATTGTGCTCTGTATATGTGACTATGTGCATGTGCCCCAATTGCATGCATGCATATATGCATGCACACGTGTGAGCATACACAAACACACACACACACATACACACACACACACACACACACACACACACACACACACACACACACACAAGCACTCATGCTTTGTTACTATGGCTTATTGGAGACATCTTCATTCCAAATTCAGAACAGAAACAAGTGTCTACAGTTACAAAACTTTTCATCTTTTCATCCTGGTGTACACCGACTCTTGCTTTCATCAATTTTTGCTTCTGCTTTTGAAATGCTAAGTAGCGAATCGTTTAATGCTGACATTTCAGCTAATTGCTCTTTAATGTACATTTGACATATGAGGCAACATATTGCAATCTAAAAATAATTAAGATAAATCATTTGCTTATGTTTCTGTGCAAGAGACAAATCATTTTTCATCTCCGTCCCTCCCTCCGAGAGTCTGAAATATGGGTGTCTTGAAGTCAAAATGGTGACGCGGTAGCTGCTTCCCACTGGGTGGTTCATTGTCAATGTACCCGGTGGCAGCGGCAGCGCCCGCGCCCCAAGATTTCTTCCCCTTCACGGACAAGCTCCCCAGATGGGCTTACATTCCAGGACCAGTGTTTCTGAATTCCTCCAGCACACCTTGGCAGACTGCCAGCCAGCTATGAAGGATTAGTTTCTGTCTCTCTCTTTTACATAAACCCCTCTAGAGGCCTTCCTTCTTCAACTTTTAAAAGACTGGCTCCAACCAGCAGATCCAGCAAGTGCCCCCATTTGTGAGCTGAGTACCCTGGGAGTTATGCTATATGAATAGGTCATAGTCGACTAAGCACTATGTGCCAATTGATTTTTTTTTCTTTTGGGGGAAAGAGTAACCCTCAGGGTTTTTGCCAGAGGGATTATACTACCATCTAACAACTGTCACAAGGGTGTAGTACATTTTGGAGTAGAATGGATCATTTGTTTTTCTGGGCACTTCATTTTCAGTTATAAAGTTAGCTGATTCTATTTCAAAAGCTGTTGTAATGCATGTTCTTTAAGGGAAACATTTCCTCCACAGTTTCTAAGCTAGCGGAGGCCTCAGCTTGACTCTGGGTGAAGAGATGTTTTGAAACTAAAGGGATCAGTTGTTCTATACAAAGATACTTAGCTCTGTATAAATACAGATTTGGGATAATTTCAACAGAATGAACATACTGTTTTTCGACATTGCATACTTTCCTGACAAGAACTGAATTTTATGGACATACGTAGCATGTTTAGTTAATTAGGTAAATATTTGCTTAACATATTATGCATAAGTGTGTATGTTTTCTTACTACAAAGTAAGCTGATAGTTGGAACTAGATCTTTCCTTTTTTAAAAAGTTAATTGCTTATTCTATTGCACGGATATTTTGCCTGGATGTGTGCATATGCACCAGAGAGTTCCAACCCTTGGGATTGGAATTTTAGACAGTTGTGAGCCACCCTGTGGGTGCTGGGAATCAAACTTGGTCCTTTAGAAGAACAGCCAGAGTTCTAAAATGGCTAAGCTGTCTCTGTAGTCCTTATCTGTCTTCTTGTACCTTCCGTGGCTAGAGTTACCCAGCATACAGTTCAATCGTTTAAATATTTATGAAATGAACAAATGAATGAAAATAATAGACCTTGAAGGGAGAGGCAACTAAATTATGCAAAATGAGCAAGGTGATGTGTTTAGAGAAGCTATGATTTCAGGTGGGGGCCATGAGCTTAGCTATCCAGTTTAATCTTTCCAGGAAGTGTATTACAATAAAACAATTTGAAGGGAGAATCTGAGAAAATAGAACTGCTTTTATTAACAACATGGGAAAAATTATAATAAAAGGTGGAAATGAGGAAAAATTGAACAAGTTATAAGTTCTTTCTAGTACTTGAGAATTTCACACTTGTATACAATTTTATAATAAATCCACCATCTACTCTGTCTCTTCCAGTTCTCCCAATACTCCCCCCATCTTCATTATACACTCTTTTTTTGTTTGTTTGTTTTTAACCAACTGAGTCTGTTCAGTGCTATTAGAACATGCTTGGGCGTAAGGCTATTTGCGGTCTATCAGTGGAGACTTCCCAGAAGAAAATCAACTCTTCCTCCCCAAATAGCTATCAGCTTCCAATAGCTCATCAGCTAAGGGTGGAATTACATTGCCCTCCCACTCCACACTCCCCCCCCCCCGCCATTTCTTTGTTGGAAATGTGGCTATCCTGAGACTGTGTATGTCTTATGCTTACAACCATAGCTGCTGTGAGTTCTTACATCCAATGGCTCTGTCTTGTCCAGAAAACATTGTTTCACAATTGTCTTTTCCAACCTCAGGCTCTTATACTCTTTCTGTTCTCTACTGTGATGATCCATGAGCCTTGGGTGGAGGGCATGTGATATAGATATCCTATTTAGGGGGATGGGGGAACTGAAGAGATGACTCAGCAGTTAAGAGCACTGACTATTCTTCCAGAGGTCCTGAGTTCAATTCCCATCAACCACATGGTGGCTCACAACCATCTGTAATGGGATCTGATGCCCTCTTCTGGTGTGTCTGAAGACATTGACAGTGTACTCACATACATAAAATAAATAAATCTTTTTTTTTTTAAAGGCTGAGCACTCCCATAGTCTCTTTTTCTCTGCACTTTGACTAGTATACGGTGAGTCTCTGGATTAATCATCACCGTAACATAAAGAAGCTTGTCTGGTGAATGCTGAGAGCTACACTGGCCTGTATGTATAAAGGTAAGTATTTAGAGAGCAGTTTGAGACAGTGTCCCTTAGTGAAGTAGGATCTCTTCTAGAAAAGTAGGGTCTTTTACCATTGCTATAGGCTTTATTCTTACTCTTCTCTAGAATCAATACCAGGACTTTCAGCTCAAAATATTAATTTATATTTTGTTTTGAAAAAATATCTGGTTAAATGTATGAATCATCATCTAAAGGATCATCAGATTATATAAAACTTATATACACATCAGTATTTTGCTTATGCCCACAGTACACTCATAACAAAGCTGCTAATAGGTCTAGAGAATAGAATTTTGGGTGAGAGGGCTAGTGTAGCTAAGCAGAGAGTATATAGCACACACGAAGCTAGTTTGATCCCCAGAATTTTGAGCCAGAGATGAATCCATCATAGTCACAGTAGTGTATTACATTTTGTTTGGGTCTGATATTTAGTAAACTTTGTACTAATACAACAGAAGCAGCCATTCAAGAACAATTCTATCAGTCACAATTTCTAAATGGCTGTGCATTTTGATCTTTTTTGTTATTATTGGCTCTTATCTTTATTGAACTGTAATGAGAAAATGTAGTTTGGGTTATGGTGGTTCACTGTACTTTGTCTTTATGGACCATCTTTTGTAACTGTGCCAGATAGGACTGATGGCTAATCTTCAGTTCCTAGGTGAAGGAATCCATATGTCTCTATCAAATTTCTTTCATGTACTTACTTGGATTTTGCTTTTGCTTCACTAAAATGCTAAAAAAAAATCTATATTTTACTGGTCAGAGGACATCTAATGGAACAGAAAACACACACACACACACACACACACACACACACACACACACGTACACACACACATACCCTCCACACCTGGATTTCTTAGACTTGTTTGTAAAGTTAGAGACAAGCTAGTGTAGCAATGGCTGCTTACACGTTTGTCTCTTCAGAGACCCACCCAGTTTTTACTCAATTCAAGAAGCTAGGAGCCTCAGATGTCTCACCAGTGTGAGGCTTCAGGCTTGACAGCTTCCCAAGAGTTGTTGGTGTGAATTCACATTGAAAGTTTGAAGACACCAGAGTTTCAGGCACTGAAGTGATGGCTAAAGTGGTAGATTAACTTGCTCAGGAAGAATGGAGCTTGCTTTCTCTTTTTTTACACTTTTATTCTGTCAGGTCCCTATAGAGGAATTTTAATCCAGCAACATGGTTGTTGTGGCAATGGATTATATTAGAAGAACTTTTATGTTTGTGTAATCTGGTTGGAATAAAGATGTGCCCTAAATACATACCTTTAATTCCTCTGGTTGGAGTACAGACACACACTTTTAATCCCAAACAATGTAGGTAAGGATAGTTTGTAGAAGGAAGCAACCATGTTTGAAAGTGACATCTAATTTAAGGGCAGACAAAGTGATAAATCGGAGAAAGATTTGATAGAATGAGTCAGAGAGAGGATACACCAAATTTACAGGAGGGCAGACAGGAAAGAGAGGCTATTTAAAAGCAGTGCAGAGTAAGTGCAAGTTAGTTGAGTCAGTTGAATCAGTTCCAGTGGTTTGGTTCAGTGAAGTTCAGTTGAAAGACAGTTTTATCAGGACAGTTTTACAGAGACCAGTTGCAGGTGAAGACAGAATGAGCCAGAGAATAAGAAGGAGCCAAAAGATTAGAACAGATTTCCAGAGAACAGTTTGAGGCCAAGCAGAGCAATTCAGTGAGAAGACAAGAGAAGCCAGTTTGAATCAGTCAGCTTGGAGAGGCATTTGAGCCAGAACAGCTGAGTTGAACCAGCCAGCCAGAGTGTCTCTGAGGTGACAATTAAATAAAATTGGTGAATAAAAGTTATGTTTACAAGTCCCAGCCTATAGGAAGTTGCCATGTGCATTCATGCTGTGTTTCCTTTTCAGCTGTACAACATGCCAGTTGTCTCTGAAAACACTTTCTAGTTCTTGAGTTTCTCCCATTCCAGTCAGTTGACAATGAAGACTAACCATTACATCCACTAGGAGGGTAGATTTGATGATTTAATGTAGCTTTTCTCAGGCTAAACTATTAAGTGCACTGAACATTGGAATTGTCACACTTGATCTGGAGCCACTTTACAGGGCTCCTAAGAGCACATATCTCTTCTGATATCTGTGTTCATAGAAGTTTTCTGACAGCTTGAAAATAGTATTTGCACTATGAAAATTAGCAAATGCCACAGTCAAGGTTGAATTCTACCCCTTAACATTCCAATTTACCAACCTACCACTGTTTATAATAATTTTTTTTTTCTCTGACAATACTTTGGCAGAAATTCTTCTGGTTTTTTTCCCTGAGTTGAGAACAGGAAGTGTTTGATTTGCTTCTTCCAGATATCTGGATGAACTAACATGATTTGAATAAGAATGACCCCCATAGACTCAGGTGCTTAGTTCATAGGGAGGTGTGGGTATGGCTTTGTTGGAATAAGTGTAGCTCTGTTGGAGGAAGAGTGTCACTGTGGGGGCAGGTTTTGAGGTCTCCTATTGCTCAAGCTATGCCCTGTGTGATACTCAGTCTCCTTCTGTTGCCTGCAGATCAAGATGTAGAATTCTCAGCTCTTTCTATAGCACCATGCCTGCGTGGATGTGTCCATACTTCCCATTATGATGATAATGAACTAATCCTCTGAAACTGTAAGCCTATCCCAATTAAGTGTTTTCCTTTATAAGAGTTGCCTTGGTCATGATATCTTTTCACAGCAATAAAACCCTAAGACATCTATCAAACAGGATTATAGTTTAATTTGAAATATCAGCTATTTATCAACTAACAGAACAGATGAAAAGTACTTGGCTTTAGCCAGGCTGTAGAATGAGGAGAACCTCTATACCTTGCTGACTGAAAATACATTGTTATGACCAATAACTTACAATGTTGTCTACATTTCCCATGATTCTTCAGTCCCTTTCATAAGTGGAAGGGATACACATGAATACACTCATCAAAGCATAGAGACATGATCCACACCTGAATGTAATCTAAATCACCCTTACAATGGTCAAAAGATATTATGTTTACTCAGTGGACAACTACATACCAAGGAGAACAGATGTAAGCAACTTGAATGAATGAGGTGGACATAATATAGAGGAAGAAGCCTGGTTCAAGAGAGTTAATATACTTTCATTGCTATCACATTTCAATAGAAGCTGTGTCTTCTAAACGTGACAGGACTATTGTGCTAATATACTGATAACAGATGTGGTTGCCTGCATAAGAGATGCTACTATATTAAACCAGTTAATACCAACCATAGATTGAGGAGGAATTCCTTATGTCCCACACATAACCTAGGAGCTTTTGTAAGGTATGGGCTATAAGGAGAGGGGAGAGTCAGTTATCTTTACTTGTGTAGTCCATGGTAAGTTGTCCATGCTCCAATACACCCCCATATACACATAGATCCATATGCATGTTGATAGTACTAATTAATTTGTAGTGGTTCATTAAAAAAAGAAGGAAGAAAAAGGAAAGAGGAAGAGGAGAGGAAGAAGGGATGATGTTGAGGTGATAGTGGTGGTACCTGAAGATCTGGAGGGCATGGAAGGGATAGATATGATCTGCCAAAGGATAGTCGATAAAAAATGTCAATGCCACAAACTTTTTTCTCTGATAGTTATATAATGGCAACCCCTTGAGGAGTACAGTGGTTTGGAGTTGCCCCTGAAGGGCTCCCAGCTTGCTCTGTTTTTGTTTTGTTGAGTATGTGAAAATCATCAACCAGTTCACTAGTGTTTCTTGTTGTTTCATCCCTTGTGTGTGTTGTTTAATCAAAAATGAAATTGATTTGTGATCTTCAGGGATGCAAAATCAATGGCTCCACATTCACATACATTCTTGATTTTTCAGGCCCTGAGCTCGTAGGACTATTTTCTTTCCTTCTTTGCCATAGATAACTAAAGTGGAGATTAAATTTGTCTATACACCATCTTTCCATCCGTTCCTTATTTTATTCTGCTGTTGGTGTTACAATAGCCTTCCTGGACATGGTTGTTTTTGAGTACCTTAGACCCTCTTTGGACCTAAGGCCAAAGTTCAAGATCTCGTGGAACAGTGGACATGCCAGTTCAACCATTGTTTTCCTTGCCTTCATACCTCCCAGGTCTCTTATTTTTAAATTTGTTTTTATCCAAAAAGATTTTCTTTGTTTTCTCTTCCAAGCTCAGGTGCTCATCCATAAGAGGGATGCTGGGATTTAGTCTAACACTGGAGTGTTCCATAATGGCATGCATCAGACCTTTTGCTGTAACTCTGACACACAGAAATGCCTCTCCCCTGTGTCTGTAGGTCAAAGGGAGAAAAATTAGTCCTAACTACTCACTTTTGGTGATTACTACCTATTCAGTTAGATAGTTAGTGGATCAGTTAGGCTTTGATGATGGAAACTGTTAATGCAGGGAGCTGGAAGATAAGACTCTACAAGACAGGATAAAGTGAAATCCCTTTGCCTTTGTCCAATGGTGAGCTGTGTTCTCTTGGTAAAAAATGAGAACCACGCTAGACTGGCTGTTTTCTACTTTTGGCTTCAGTTTAAAAAGTAGTGGTGATCATTTAAAAATAAGCATGGGATCCCCTTAAACATCGCCTTCTTTGTATGTTATTAAATTTAATTTAAATTGTTTAATAGTTGTTTCTGTCTCACTGATGTGAAATGACATCATCTGTTATAACAATTTAGCATAATACTTTAAACCGTTACCTTGCAAGGTCATTAAAAAGGTTCTGTTTTTGTCCTCTGTAGAGAGCCACACCTGAGCTGGCTATCGCCATTACAAGATGGCGCTGACATCCAGTGTCTTCTCCCTGTAAACAAGTAGTCTGCGCATGTGCTAAGGGCCAGAGCACGCCAAGTCACAGCCTATCCTGGGGCGTCACATGAGGTAATGAGCAAACAGCCAATCAGAAATGAACACACTGCTCCAGGGTGTATATAAGCAGTGCCTTTTCGGGGTTTGGGGTCTTCCTCTTAAAGATGCAATAAACGCTTGTTGCAGAAGGATCCTGGTGTCCGCGTGC
>JADRCD010231601.1:0-29169 GCA_019843815.1 Montemys delectorum | reverse complement strand
TTTTTTTTTTTTTTTTTTTTTTTTTTTTTTTGGTTTTTCAAGACAGGGTTTCTCTGTATAGCCCTGGCTGTCTTGGAACGCACTCTGTAGACCAGGCTGGCCTGGAACTCAGAAATCCACCTGCCTCTGCCTCCCAAGTGCTGGGATTAAAGGCGTGCGCCACCACCGCCCAGCTAATGCTCGACTTTTGTTAGGATCAATGGGAAAATTCATCAGTTATGGTGCCTCTACTCTTCCACAGACTCATCAACATGGTTCCATTTTCCCACCAAGGGTATAGTTCTGATAGCTGGATCTCAGGCACGGGTCTGTAAACCTAGCTACTCAGGAATCTAAGGAGGGGAATCTAAGTTGAAGGCCCGCCTAGACTACAGAGTGAGTTCAAGGGCAGCCTTGGCAACTTAATGAGAACCTCCCTCAAAATAAGAAAAATCAGAAAGAGAGCTAGATATATATTGCCATGGTTTAGCATGGTCCAGGCCCTGGGATCAATCCTCAATGAGTAGGGAGCAGGTTTGATCAAGAAAGCAGCGGTATGGTACCTGTGGGACATATGTACAGAGGCAAGGGAAACGAGCCACCATTGTGGGACCGTATTTTTCTACATGGTAGCATGCTGATCTCAAGGGAGTAGAGTTAACACTGGCTAGTCAAGGCTGAGGAGAGAAGGGGAGATGGGCCCTGGGTAGTTTATGACAGATAGGAGGGCTAAGTTCTGACCTGCTAGCACAGTACGTGAGCACAGGTAATAGTTATGTGTTGTATATTTTGAAGTAGCTAGAACAAAAATTCCAAAGGGTGGTGAGACAACTCAGCAGGAAAAGACACTCTCTGCCAAGCTTGATGACCCCAGTTCAACTTACAGGACCCAAAGAGTAGAGAGAACTGACTCCTGCAAATTGTCCTCTGATCCCCCATCTCCACAAGTGCAAGGTGGCATACACATGCCCACCTGCATACAAACACACAAAATAAACAGATACATAAATTTAAATGTAATAATTTTTTTTTGAGACATATCACTATGTAGCTCTATATCCAGCTGTCCTGGAATTCACTATGTAGACCAGGCTGGCCTTGAACTCACAGAGATCTGCCCACCTTTGTCTGCCAAATGCAGGGATTAAGAATGCATGCTTCTACTGGCTATAAAAATGTAATTAAAAAGTTTTAAAAAGATATCGTATATTCTCACCATAAAGAAATAAAGGCTTCAGTAAATATATGTATTAATTACTTTGATATCATTATACAATGTATATATATCAGACAATCACATAAATATGTATAATTAAACTATGCTATAATTATATAGCAATTAAAAATAAACTGGAATTGGGCCAGTAAGATGTCTCAGTGGATAAAAACACTTGCCATACAAGTCTAGCCTGTGTTCTAGCCTAGGAATCCACAGAGGAAGGAGGGTAGGAAGAAAGGAAGGAAGGAAATGGCTACACACACACACACACACACACACACACACACCATGGGATGTGTGCCCCCCTCACAGTACAATCATTAATACGTTTAAAATTCAAAAACTGTTTAAAGGCACAGATCCTTTGATCACATTCTAGACCCTTAGTCTGGGCTCCTTAGGGGAAGGAGACCCAACTCTGCAGTTTTCATGCTGATGCCTGAGAGCCCCTACCACAAGCACGCCTGGGCAGCTGGCTCGCACACCCAAGGCCCAGTCCACCCCTCCATCCACCTCAGCTTTAATCAGTTCCACTGGAGGACTTTCTCAAGCCAAGGCCAGGCTGAAAAACTGAGAGGCATTGTGTATTATTGTTTCAGCCTTCATGTGGGGGAAGAAGACTGGCCTGCCCTGAGCCTTGCTTGGCAGGATGTGCTCAGTGTGCCTTGAAGGTTCATCTTTGTCCTGTGCCCCTTTGCTTGTCCCTGCCCCTCCCCCACCTTTGCTCCTTTCCTGCTTGATTTTTTTTTTTCTTCTCCAACCATCTTAGTTTTGTTTGCTTGCCTGCTTTTGTTTTTGAAGTTGAAGCAAAGGAGTCCTGGCTCACGTTTTCATGATTACCTCAAATGCTTCTGTATGTGTTACTTTTCCGAGATGGCGTAGTTATTCCCAGCATCGCCTATAAGACAAAGCTGAGCCTTTAAATCCTCTTCTCCAATAACTCCGTGGAGAGTCGATCGGCACCAGTGCCACCTTCTGTGTTGCTGTATTTTAAATTAGCAAAGGAGCTTGATGGGAGGTGTGTGAGAGGACGGATTGGGGCATGATGCTTCCAATGGCAGAAGACAATTCTAATGAGTAATACTCATACTATACAAGCTTTGGTCATTACAGAGTTTACACAGCATATTCAAAGTGTAGAATATACCACCCAAACCCAAAACAACGTGCTAAATCAATTTCCAACAATAATGAGCTATGTGATGTTATAGCACCCCCAGCAAACAAGGTGATTGTGCTGCCCCTGCCTGGACAGAGTGACAGCAGCCTGAATGAGCAGTCAGGTCAGAAGCACGCCCCTCCACACATGCTGGGGCTGAGAGCACGGAGCCAGTGCAGACCTCTGCTCACTCTTGTGTCCTCTGCCTGTGGCCTTGTGTGAGGCCCTGCCTTTGCAGACAAGGACAGTGTGACATATGCTCCCAGAACTGCCTTCTCTCTGCTAGGGCATCTGGAGACAATAAAGTAGACACTACTTAGCTGAGTGGGAAATGGGGCCTACTCAGCTGTCCTGGGTCTGGCTGCATTTGTGTGTGCGTGTCTGACACCTTGAGATTCTTGGCACCAATATCTCCATCCAAATTCCTGCCCTAAGACACTAGATCAAACTATGGCATTCTTCTAGTAGCCTAAGGGAGCGTCCCCAGAGTGACCCAGGACACCTTGAGTTCAGGTCCAGAAAAGCTCAAGGCTGGTAAAAGAATGTACCATGTGTTCCAGCCAATATCTGGCCACGGTCCTTTAATATCCTTTCTTCTGAGCATTTATTTAAAACATCTTAGAACTACAAATCCTTCCTGGCTCCTCTGAGGAGCATCTGGTGACCTCTCTCAGGACCTGAAAACCATTCCTTTGACTGTAACCGTCACAAGTGCAGGGTTTCTGTGCTTGGTCTCTGTGGGAGGGAGATGCCTGAATTGAAGGAATGCCAGGTACTGGGCGCCAAGGACTCATCACATTGACGTTGGTCAACCCTCCTCCTCACAGTTTGCAGTGGTCACTTCTCTAGCTGCTCTAGCCCAGCCCCTGCCCTCTTCCTCCCTTCTGCACATGCCTCCTCACTTTTGCCCAAAAGTGCTCCTCACCGAGGAGCTACAGAAATCTATCTATGTTCACCACCCCTCCTGTCTGACTTTAGCTTTGACCATTCTATCAAGTGTTTGTCCTGCACCTTTCCATATAAGGTAGACTGTGCTGTAAATTGAGGGGAGAGCACATAAATGTGTTCCTTGTTGCTGCTCGGCTTCTGTAAGCAGCCTATTTAATCACCGCCTACTATGTGATATGTGCCACGCGCTTCTTTTCTCTTTCTTTCTTTCTTTTTTTTGTTTTTTGTTTTTTGTTTTTGTTTGTTTTTCCGACATGATTTCTCTGTATAGTCCTGGCTCACCTGGAACTCAATCTATAGACCAGGCTGGCCTCAAACTCCCAGAGATCTGACTGTCTCTGCCCTCTGAGTGCTAGGATTAAAGGCATGCATCACTGCCTCTCAGCTTGTACCACAAGATTCTTAACTGAAACCCAGTGAAAATTTTCTTATTATAAAGGGATTATATGTTCATCACAGAAAAGGAGAAGAATACAGTATACACAATACAAACCACAGGTAGGGTGTGGCCTTGAAACCTCGGTCTGTGCTTCCTACCTTTGCTCCACCGTGCTCCCTGCAACAGTGCTCTGCATCACCACAGCCCAGGATCTATGGAGTCAAGTGATCATGGTCGAGATTCTCTAACACTGTCAGTCAATATGCCATGCTCCTCTAAGTTGATCTGCTAAACTATTTCATCACGGCAAGAAAAGGTAATGAATCTATGCCTTACTTCATCTGTTTGCCTTTTGTTTGAGATGTGGGGATCTCATGTAGTCCAGGTTAACTTCAAACTCACTGACCTCAATGCTTCAGTTTGCGTTCCTCTTCCTCCTGCCTCTCTGCCCCCTCCCCAGCCCAGAAGAGAGGATGATTCTGCTATTTCTGTATTCTGTATTTCCTCTGCTGGGATTACAACAGACAACAATTACAGTGATTGGCCTAGCACATATTATGAAGCATAACTTTGAAATAAAAATATGGAATCATTATTTTCTTTCTTTCTTTTTTTTTTCCGAGACAGGGTTTCTCTGTGTAGCCCTGGCTGTCCTGGAGCTCACTCTGTAGACCAGGCTGGCCTCGAACTCAGAAATCTGCCTGCCTCTGCCTCCTAAGTGCTGGGATTAAAGGCATGTGCCACCACCGCCCAGTCCTGGAATCATTATTTTCAACTGATATCTTCTTGCTTGGCATTTTCTCGTGTCATTCTTTAGAAGTGTGATTTAAGCTGCACAACATTTTATTGTGTGGATGTACCAATAGTCTTAATTAGGTTTCCTCTAACTTGCCCTACCATCAATATTTCCCCATTGCAGGTTATAATAGTTATTTCCTGATGTTGTGATAAAATGCCATGACCAAATGCAACTTAAGAAAAAAATGTCTTATTTTAGCTCATGGTTCCAGAGGGATAGAGCCTGTCTTAGTCAGGGTTTTTATTTCTGCACAAACATTATGTCCATGAAGCAAGCTGGGGAGGAAAGGGTTTATTTAGCTTACTTCCATGTGGCTGTTGATCACCAGAGGAAGTCAGGACTGGAACTCAAGCAGGTCAGAAAGCAGGAGCTGATGCAGAGGCCATGGAGAAATGTTTCTTACTGGCTTGCTTTTCTTGGCTTGCTCAGCCTGCTCTCTTATAGAACCCAAGACTTGTAGCCCAGGGATGGCACCACCCACAAGGGGCCTACCCCCCTTGGTCACTAAATGAGAAAATGTCCCACAGCTGGATCTCATGGAGACACTTCTCCAACTGAAGCTCCCTTCTCTGTGATAACTGCAGCCTGTGTCAAGTTGACACACAAAACTAGCCAATACAGAGCCCCTGTGGTAGGGAAAGCATACAGCTGAGAGGGAGAGGTAGGGGGAAGAAATAGACTAGAAAGCCTCAAAGTCTGGCCCTAGAGACATACTCTCTCCAGGAAGGCTCCAGCTCCTAAAGGTTCCACGTTCTCCCTCATCATGCCACCAAGAAGGAACCATGTGTGTAAGTATATGAGCCTAAGGGAGATACTTCTGATCAAACCACACATTTAAATGCATTTAAAGTCCTAACAGATAAGTCCCTGCTCATCCTCCATTAGTTGCTAGGGATAATTCTAAAAGTGAGTATTCTACTCACTCTCTTTAACTCCATCCTTCTGGCTTCCATGGCAACATTTGCCAGTCTCTCTGGCCATGCTTCTGCTTCTGTGCATGTCCTCTTTGGTCCCTGCTGACCTTTGTCTTGACCTGTGGGCTCTCTCTCATTCTCGCACTTGATTCATTTCATGGTCCCAGTTACCATCCCAGTGCCAATGATAGTCTGTGTGCTCTTTAAGGCATCGCCATTCCACGTCTCCACTTAGACATGTGGATGTCTCACAACTATGCAAAAAACTCAACAAAGGCCAATACAGTTCAATGGGTACCCCCCCCCCCCCACCTGCCAATCTGCAGGGATTCCATTTTCCTATTTTGGCTCAAGCCAGAAACCTAGTGGACTGCTTCTGTTACATTACACATTTTGCCAAGTCCTGCTGATCCATCTTTGAGCTCCAGAATTCATTTCTCTTCTTCTTCACTGTCACCTCCTTAAGACCGGACTGCCCTCATCTGAACACACATCTGAACACACACACACATACACACACACCTGAAAATGAGCCCCTCTACCCCCCCACCCTCTACCCCCCAACCCCCACTCCCCAGCCCCACCCACGGTCTTTAGTGCTCCTTATGATGGCTAAGACACACAGCTCTGTTCTTGACACCATGTGCTCTAAACTCATTGGCCTACAGGTCAGCTTCCTACTGACTTTGTATGTGTCATTTATCATGGAGTCCTGTCGCATGGCCTGCTTTGCCTATTGCCTTACTTACGGAACAGACGTTTCAAAACCTATGTCTAGACTAGTGCTATTCTCTACCTCGGTCAGAGAATCTTCTATATGCAGCGACCAAACATTAGTGTGGAGACTCGTAGCTGGTCAAAGAGCTCAGAATAAGTGACTGTTGGGTGCTCAGTCTGAAACCGGACGTCTATATAACCACCTCCAAGGGTCATAGCATTTTAAAAAACGAGGCAGAAAGGATGGAAGAGCTGAGGGGAGGGGAGGAACACTGTGAAACCATCTTCTGGATCTGGCACAGCTGCTGTGCTTCATGAACTCTGAGTGCCGGCGGCTACTTGGACAAGCCTGAGCCCATCTATATTCTTTCATTGGTGGCAGGGGTGGGCAGGATCATAAAGCCCCACTACCTCTCAGGGATTCCGGGCAGTTAATAGTTAGGGCAAAGAGGACCATGTTTCTCCTCAGTGCTGTAGCCACTCTCAAAGTGCCCTTGCTCAAATAAGGGACACCCTCCTCACGCACTCATGAGGCGACCCTAATTGAATGCAGTGGGGCAAGGCTGGAGAGATGGCTCAGTGGTTAAGAGCACTGGTCGCTCTTCCAGAGGACCTGGGCTCTTCCCAGCACCTACATGGCAGCTCACAGGTATCTGTAATTCTAGTTCCAGGGATCTTCTGATGTCCTCTTCTGACCTAAATGGGCACCAGGCATTCATGTGGCACGTAGACATTCATGTAGGCAAAACAAACATCCATGCACATTGTTAGAAGAAGAGGAGGAGGAGGAGGTGGAAGACAATGAAGAAAAGGAAAGAAGAGAGAAAGAAAGAAAGAGAGGAAGAAAGGAAGGAAGAAAGAAGAAAAGGAGTACAATAAGGCCCAGGCAATGCCAGCCCCGAGCAATCCATAAGGAGCAAGCCAGTAAGCAGCACTCCTTTGTAGTCTTAGCTTCAGCTCCTGTCTCCAGCTTTGTACCCTGACTTCACTCAGTGAAGGGACTGTGACCTGGGGGTCATGAAATGAAATTAATCAATCCTTTCTTTTCCCAAATTGCTTTTGGTCATGATTTATCACAGTAGTAGAAAACAAACTAGGACAAACAGTGAAAGATAAAGATTTGAACTCTTGGTGGCATTGGGACGATAGCCAAGAACTTGCTGGTAGCTCCTAGGAATGTTCTGGCTCTGAGAAGTGTCACAAGCCTCACATGTTTCAGGGGCTAGAGCAGCATGGGTCTTGGAAGGCCAGAAACAGTAGCAGGAAATCAACCCCTAGAGCAGGAACCATCTCTGTGGCACAAGCATGGAGTCTTAGAAGCTGAAGCAAGAACCAGTCTTCTGGAAGCAGCTACAGGTTAGGTCCTGGGAGCACGAGCAGTGCAAACCTGGCTGAGTTCCCGCCTGAGGCAGAAGCCTCAGGGACAATGAAATCTTGATCTCTTCTCTGAATATTGACCAGGTGGGTATGCAAATGAGGTGTAAAACACCAATCAGATGACTGTCACTGCGACTGGCAGTGGTTCTCAACCTTTCTAATGCTGCCACCCTTTAATATAGTTCCTCATGATGGTGATCTCCAACCATGAAATTATTTCTTTGTTACTTCATAACTGTAATTTTTCTATTACTATGAATTGTAATGTAAATATTGGATATGCAGGATATCTGATATTCAATCCTGTGGGGGTTTTGCCCCACAGGTTGAAAAATCACTGATCTAGAGTCTCCTAGGAGTCGCTAGAAAAAAAGTTCGTAGTTAAGAGTGTGTACTGTGCCAGCATGGTCTACAGAGTGAGTTCCAGGACAGCCAGGGCTATACAGAGAAACCCTGTCTTGAACCCTTCCCCTCCTCAAAAAAAAAAAAAAAAAAAGAGTGCATACTGCTCTTGCAGTGAACTTGAGTTCAGTTCTTGGTGCTTGTCAGATTGCTCACCACCACCTATAACTCCAGCTCCGCAGGATGGGATGGTCTCTCCTGGCCTTGACAGCCACTGTACTTATTTGTACTGTAGCGCACTCGAGACACACACACACACACACACACACACACACACACACAATTAAAGAAATAAAAAGTAAAATAAAGTAGATTATATAGGAGTTAAATCTCTGCACATTTCTGTGCGAAAGGGTTTCTAGACTGGATTAAGTAAAGTGGGAAGACTCACTCTATGCAGCACCATTAGGGGTGAGCCAGACTTATGAGAGGGACTGACTGCTATTCCAACTCTCTCTGCCCTGGTATGTTCCCAGCCAGCCTCCCTCCCCCCCTTCTCTCTTTATCCTTGCTCCCACTTCTATGTCTCTACCATGGAGACCACCACTCACATATGCAATAGGCAAGAGTGTTTTTATTTCTTGAAAGCAAGATGTCTGCATGCAGGGGTCAGCCACTTACAAAAATGGTGATCCCATACAAAGAGGTACAAGTCTTTTATAGGAAACTAGAGGAATTTTAGCAAAAGTTAGATAATCTAAAACTTCATTGGTGGGTTCCAGGAAAGTTACCTGGGCCAGATTCTGACTGGCTGCTATGTTAGTTTTACTATCTTTAGTAAACTTGAGGAAACTCCAGGAATCGACTCAGCTCTGAGCATATCTTCCCTTTGTCAGAGCCATCAATGATTAACAGCCCATTGTCAATAGCTCCTTCTGCAAAGCCCAGTCTGCTTCCCTGGGAAACTGAAACTTTCCCATTCCCAACATTTTAATTTTTATTTTTTAGGGGACCTCCTCCCTGGCTCCCTTCCCCCAGCAAACTTTTCAGACTAAGCCTATCACATGGCTTAGTACAAGGTGTTCAGGAGTACATCTTGGCTGCCCCCTGAGTTGTTCCTGCCACCACATTCTGCTGCATTATACTGTTATAAAATAGGACACCCAGCACCAGATGTTTCCTGACTGTGGCTTCATTGTGACCAGCTACCACCACAAGCTCTTGCTGCCATTATTGCCCTGTCACAGTGGACCAAGTGAAAATGAACCCTTCCTCACTGAAGTTGCTTTTGTAAAGCATTAGTCACAGCACGGAGGAAAGTAATTATTATAGTGACATTTACATATGTTAGAACGGTGGCTTGTGTCAGAACATACCACACACTAGGCCCATACAGTTCCACGTATAAGAGGTTTGAGAGGGAGAAAGGGGACAGTAGCAGAGAGAGAAGAGGGGGAGAGAGAGTAAGGGAGGAACATTCCTCATATATATAATGGGTTCTGATGTAGGGGCTGCAGGTAAAGGTGGGAGGTGAGCCCAACGGATTCTGGGAATATGGCCGCTGTTGCCCTGGCAACAGATCTGTGAAGTCCGCCCATATGACATCACCAGCTTGGGAGGCCCTGATGCTAACAACCCCCCACCTCCCACCCCTGCAATTCCCCCCTACCCTGGATGGGACAATTTGTCCCCAACACCTATAAGACAGAAGGCAGGATGGGAAAAGAGCAGGAGAGAGGTTGATGAGGTAGTATTTCAACTATATGCAGTCAATGTACTATATGAATAATGTATTCTTTCTGTAGTCAGGAGCAGGATTGATTATCTTTGTCAGGTACATGGTAGGTAGGTACTGGGGCACTAATTCTGCAAAAGGTAGTTTCCTGCTTGTCTGTGTTTCCTGTCCTGTTGCTATGATAAAATACCCTGACAGAATCAATGTCAGGGAGAGAGGGTTTGTTTTGGTTCACAGTTCCAAGGGATTCAGTCAACTCTGGTGGGAAAGATACAGCAGCAGGCAGGAAACGCATAGAGGCCATATGCTGCGTGGCCACACGTCATCCACACTCAGGAAGCAAAGTGTGGGCAGGAAACGGGGCTGATAATGTGTCAAGGCTTCCCTTGTGGGAGCCCCCACCCTGTGCCAGCCAAGGGAAAGAGAGCAGGAAACTGCCACTCGGCCTGGTCACTGTCCTTGAGTGTACTTGAGTTGTTTGGTTTCAGACCCAGGACAAGGGACTGAGGTGCATATGTTACACACCAAAGCAGACCCGGCCTTCAGGTTCTCCCAGCATCCTTCAGTCCCTACCTGGTATATCCTGTGCCCAAACTTGAACTTTCCAGCACAGCAGCTGGGCTGTTCTTCCTCCAGAGGCCCTTCTCTATATAATCCTAACATTTGGTCTCTCTGTTCTCTCTCCTTCTCCTCCCTTTATACCTTCCCCACTTTCTTCTTTTCTCTCTCTACACACACCCTCTTTCTTCCTTTCTCCTTTCCCATGATGACTTCCCTGGGACCAGTGAACCTGAAGAGGTCAGCCCAGGACCTTTGGAAAATTCCACCCCTCCTGGAAGAAGAGGTCGTGAAGCACACAGGCCGGAAGGGAGAGGCTGATTAAGCCCCTACTACCTCATTCCCTAAAGACCAATCAGCTTAAAGGCTACACTGTTTCACCAATCATATTGTGCCTAGTTGTTGATACTCTATTCTGCCTCTAGAAACTGTATAAAAACTCATTGAAGCTGGGCGTTTGGTGGCACACACCTTTAATCCCAGCACTTGGGAGGCAGAGGCAGGTGGATTTCTGAGTTCAAGGCTAGCCTGGTCTACAGAGTGAGTTCCAGAATAGCCAGGGTTACACAGAGAAACTCTGTCTCAAAAAAACCAAAACCAACCAACCAACCAAACAAACAAAAAACCCCAAAGAACAAACAAACAAAAGCCCTCATTGAACAGGCCACTTTTTGGGTGCAGGACTACCGCAGGGCGCTGGAACAATATACTTCTCTCTTCTCTTGCTTTTGCATCCATCCCCAGCTCTGTGTGGTTTACTTAGAGGGTCCCCAGTAGCTAAGGCTCATCAGAGTCTTACAAACCCACCCACCCCAGAGCAGATTTCCAATAAACCTGCATGTAGTATAATCTAATCTGGCTTGGATTGGCTCATTTCACTGGCCTCATCATATTTCATAAAATCCTTCCTTCCTCTCCCAACACATTCCAGCTTTGAGCCCAGCCTTACTGCCCAGTAGTTTAGAGCATCTAATCAGAGTGTCAATAACCACATACAGAAGACAAGAAAGACAGTAGTATAAAAAGCTCTGCTCCATTATAGAAGAGAATATTTAGCAGAGCCTACTAGTGGATACAACAGACTGCTTCCTACAAAAGATATCTTGGGGCCTCCCATTTCATTTTCTTATTTTTTTTCCTTATTTTTTTTTAAAAAGATTTATTTATTTTACATACATGAGTACACTGTCGCTGTCTTCAGACACACCAGAAGAGGGCATCAGATCCCATTACAGATGATTGTGAGCCACCATGTGGTTGCTGGGACTTGAACTCAGGACCTCTGGAAGAGAAGCCAGTGCTCTTAACCTCTGAGCCATCTCTCCAGCCCTCTTATTTTTACTTTTAAGATTTATTTATTTATTTAGTGTGTATACAGTGTTCTTCCTGTATGTATGCCTGCAGGCCAGAAGAGGGCACCGGATCTCATTATAGATAG
This sequence comes from Montemys delectorum, assembly GCA_019843815.1. Lineage (NCBI taxonomy): Eukaryota > Metazoa > Chordata > Mammalia > Rodentia > Muridae > Montemys > Montemys delectorum. The sequence continues at coordinate 17,605 of JADRCD010231601.1, read as the reverse complement.
TTATGAGCCACCATGTGGTTGTTGGGAATTGAACTCAGGAAGAGCAGCTAGGACTCTCTTAACCTGTGAGCCATTTCTCTAGCCCCCAGGGTCTCATTTCTTAAACTTGAGAGCCCAGGACATTAAAAGTGACCCACCCCCTTCTTCCAGCCAGGTTCTACCCTCTCCTCCACCAGACAGAGACCAAAATGTTCAAAACATTTCAGATTCAAACCACAGCACCCAATACAATAGGAAAAATCAAATAATACCGTGTATATCTGGTATAGCTACATAGGTTTTTCTCCCCCTAGCTACATGGAAGACATAGTTTTGACTTTGAGTATTAGCTCTGTTTGCACCTGTTGGCAAGCAACAGAGTAAAGTAGAAGTTGGTGCCTGCAATTGGCGCTGCCGTTCCTAAACATGGTCTTGGTCCCATGTTCCATCTCTGGCCTCCAGAATACTAAGTAGATAATGGCTGCCACGTGACAAAGGTATGGGTGACTGGGTGACAGGTTTTTTTATTGTTAGATATGAGGGAGGGTACAGCCAGAGGCATCTGGAAGAGTCCAGAACAAGGAGAGAAAGTAGTAGATTGAACATGGCCATGAGAGAAGAGAGACGGGGAGTGAGAGAAAAAGAGTAGGGACGAAGGAGATAGAGAGAAATAAGGAAGGAGGGGAGGAGAAAGACGGGGACAGTGTTATATGGGAATGAGAAGATGGTGGGGGCTAGGGGAGTCTGTGAGCTGGAGAATTTTAGGGTAGGAGGCAGGGTGGGAAGAGCTGAGGGGAGCCAGGAAGCCAGCACAGTGGTGTTTGTAGCTTTGCGGAGTCTTGAGGGCAGCATGCTCTTTGTTATGCTAATAGGCATCTCCCTTAGCCTTCCGTCTAGAGGCTTCTTTTGTTTTTAACCTGAAACCGAGCTTCCTGACTGTGGTGCTCCTCCTGAACCCACAAAATGAAATACTACAAAAGGCCAAGTAAGTACCAGTTGAGGCAGTCCCTTTGTTGAGACTCTGTGGCCTTAGCCAGCCTGGTGCTTGTTTCCTTTTGTAGACCAGGGTGGCCTAGAACGCAGAGAGATCTACCTGCTTCCGCTTTCAGAGCTCTGGGAGTTAAGGGATTAAAGGTGAGTGTCACCACCTGAGATAGTCTGTTCCTTTTTTTTTTTTAAATCAGAAAAACAAAACAAAACGGGTCTAGGAAACCATACCCAAGAGTCCTCTGTTTGTGTCTCATTGGCCAAAAAGATCCTGTAGCTATCTTAGATGCAAGATGGGCCCCCAGGGAGGAAAATAGTTTTTTGGAGGGGGCGTGGCTACCTCCTGCAGTTATCTTCTCTAAATTGAAACATTCCCTTCCTGGAAAGAGAGCAGCTCCTAAAACTCAGGAAGCTAAGAACTTTACTTTCAAGGCTGGGATTTGCAAAAAGCTAAATGCACTAGGGCTTAAGGTAAATCAAGCGCTGCTGGAGAGGAGAGAGGATCCTGTTGGGTAGAACTGGCTTCAAGCCGGGCATGCTGCTTAGCAATGCAGCAAGTTTTGACTTCTGCACTCCTTGTAAGAAACCTCAGTCTGCTCATTGCTTTACCGTGCAAAGCAGTTCCGTTGGTTTGTTGTTAATGCCATATAGGGGGTGAAGAGATGTTTTAAGAGTTTCCCTGGAAGTCACACAGCCTCACACAGAACAAAACTGTGCCCTCCCTGCCAAAACCCAATGAAACCCTTAATGGATATTGTAGTATCTACTCCAGAGGTAAATTTGTAGTTATTAGCAATATTGACAGTACCAATGATTATGCCTCTTAAAATCCAAACTCAGTTTAACAGAGGGTTCTTATCCTTAAACTCTCGTTAAACCAAGTCACATCTGAAGAAACAACTGTGTCTGGGTTTCTCAAGCTTGTTGTGGCTCCTGCTCCTCAGGTTCTTTTTATTTCTTATTTTTTCCCCCAGTGCAGTTTCAAAGATAGGCAATCAAAAACATGGAAGTGTCTGTAGTGATTCACAGAGAAAACCCACTCAGAACGTGGCTTTTAATCCTGAGCGTTCCGTGATGTGGGAGCTTGTCTCCGTCTCTTCTGAACTGTCAGCTAGTTAATAGACTGGCGTGTTTAAAGGCTTTGAGGCTCCTTAGCTAATAACTTTCTCACTGTGACTTGACTACATTAAAGCATGTTAAATGATACTCAAGTCTAACTTAACAGCTTAGCAGACAAAGATGATGATGAATATTCTCAGAAGAACTGTGGAGTTTTTTTCCCCATTCATGAAATAAATACAAATAAGACTTATAATTGCTGGAGCCCTCTTCTCCATCCAAAAAACTTCGAAGAGCTGTGAGTCCTAAAAAGATGCGAAAAGAAATCTGTGGTTTTCAAACACTAATAGATTCTGCACCAGGGGAAATCTTACAAATTTTCTTTTCTTTTTTTTTTAAAGATTTATTTATTATTATATATTAGTACACTGTAGCTAACTTCAGATGCACCAGAAGAGGGCGTCAGATCTCATTACGGGTGGTTGTGAGCCACCATGTGGCTGTTGGGAATTGAACTCAGGACCTCTGGAAGTCAGTGCTCTTTACTGCTGAGCCATCTCTCCAGCTCCAAGGCAATTCTTATAAGGACAACATTTAACTGGGGCTGGCTTACAGGTTCAGATTTTCAGTCTATTATTGTCAAGGTAAGAACATGGCAACATCCAGGCAGGCATGGTGCAGGACTAGCTGAGAGTTCTACATCTTCATCTGAAGGCTGCTAGTGGAAGAATGACTTCCAGGCAGCTAGAGTGAGGGTCTTAAGCCTACACTCACAGTGACATGCCTACTCCAATAAGGCCACACCCCCTAACAGTGCCACTCCCTGGGCCAAGCATATCCCTGCCATCACAAGCACCAAGTGCTCATAACTGCTGAGCCATCTCTCCAGCTCCAGGGAAATAGTACAAGTTCTCTAACTGAAGGTTTCATTTTCCCTTTGCTCCTAAATGAGAAATTTGTTCAAACAGGAAGATATAAGGAATGTGTCAAAATTCGACCAGAGGAAGATAGTGTAGCTGTGTAACAATGAGCAAATTACTCAGCTTATTTGTATGCCTCGGTTTCTTTTTATGTAAACTGGGAATCACGTTAGTACGCACTGGAAAGATGATTAAGATAATAAGTTAATTTCTACAAAGACTAGCAGAGCATGGGGCAGCTCTTGGCAGTCAGAAACACTTGTTGCCATTTTACCCTTTAAGAGTTCTTCCCCCGTGCACCTGATGGGTTCTTTTCTGGGCGACTTTTATCAGCAACCATCAAAGCCCAGTGCATGGAAGGTTTCCTAACTTAAGATAGCTCTGGTCATCCAGACTTGTGGAAGATAGCACTTTAGGTCTGGGCAGATAGAATGCCAGCTACATAAAAGAGGGCAGGTTTAACTGTGTGCAGGTGGTCACCTTTTATGGGCCTAGAGGAGTAGTTCTTTTGATTTTCATCTCAGTGAGCAGGCTTTCTGGAGCTAGGTATTCCAGGCACAGGTTCCCACAGATTGATAAAATGATTTAAAAGCCAGCCACACTCTGGGTAGGTTTATAGTTAAGACCTCAGTCTTTACTGCAGCACCTGGAGGGAGGGAATGCCAGAGCCAGAAAAACAAAAGTCATTTTACAAAGTGGCAACTGGGATTATCCTGGGGACTCCTACTTGCAAACAGATCTAGAAATGATAATCCAGTAGTTATATAACTTCACTCATTCATGATTAGCAGTGGTTGGAACCCAACTATTCAAAATTCTTGCTTGGTTATTAATTCATTGTTAAATCCTGCTAGAGATAGTAAATGTATACAATTCAAGGTTTCTAGTAATAATTTATTGTACATAAACACAACAGATGTGAGGTTGATTCTTGTGTGCAACTGGAGGTAGAAAAAGCCCATATATTAAAAAAAGTGGGAGTTAAATAGATCTTTACGCAAAAGCATCCTTTGAAGTTTAAAAGGTCAGTGTTGTGATTAGTAATATTTCCCAAGAACAGAAGGAGTAATTTTAAGTTTTTCTGAACGAGCTGAACCATAATGCCATTGCTGAATTTCTCAGAGTTTAAGGGGAAAAAAAAGAACTCAAGTCTTAAAATCAAATACTATTGCTGTGCATCTTTACTAAATATATTCCTACTACAGCATACATTATTTAAAAAAAAAAAGAATTATCATCCTTTAAATGCCTGTGTATTTTTCTCGAGTACTTAGCAAAAGGCCCTGGATCCCATAAGGGATGAGGAAGGGGGAGGAGAGGATGGCGCAGGCTCTCTGGGGTCAGGTTAGTTTGTCACGTAGGAAAGGTCAGCGCTGGGCCGCGATGGTTCCTTATCTGGGCTGTGGGGCTTCTGCAAATTCTTTTCTCTGGCGCGCTCCTGGGTGGCAGTGGGGTGAGGTGTCCGGGGTGGGCTGGGGTGGAGGTAGGTAGGCCGGCGTCCCCAGGTTTGCTGAGCATCTCCATCCCCACCGGGAGGCCCGGAGGCCGCTCCCACCCGGGCGAAATTTCCAGCCCGGCGTGGGCCGCGCACGCGGGATGCCGCGCAGGTCGACCTTAAAGGAGCCGGGTTGCTGAGCGCGAGGCCCCCGCGGCTTACTCGCTTCTATTCCGGGCTAAGCCAAGGTCACTCTTTAAGACGGCCCGACCGAGCGGGCGTGCTGCGGGCGAGCGGGCGGGCGGACGGACAGCGCGCACCTGCGGGGCGGCCGCGGCCCTGAGGCGGGGCGGCTCCCGGTTCCCGGCGAGGAGGCGCCGCGGCGCACGAGGCCGGCCAGGCGGCCGGCGGGGCGGGGGGATTCGCGGTGGGCGCGCCGCGGCGCCAGTGCGTCACGCCGGCGGAGGGACGGTGGGCTGCGGACGAGCGGCGCGTGCCGGGGTCGGCGGCGGCAGCGGCGGCGGCGGGGAGCGGCCGCTCAGTTATTCGCGCTCCGCCTTCGGGCCCCCGCGGCGCGGCTGAGGTGAGTGCGCGGCGCGTGGCGGGCGAGGCCGAGCCGCGGGTTTCCTCCGATGGCGGCGACCCCAGGTGCGCCGGCCTCCATTTTGTGTGCGGGAATGCCGGCGCTCGTCCTCCCGGGGTCGCGGCGCCGGCTCCGGAGCCGCCCCCTCCCACGTCCCCGGCGTCCTCGGGATAGCGGGACCCGCGCGGCGTGGGGGTGGGGCGCGGGCTCGGGCTCGGGCTCGGGCTCGGGCTCGGCCGCGCAGCACCTCCCTCTCGGCTTGCTCGCCGCCCCGGACTAGGTATTGTATGGAGTCTTCGGTTCTCTAGAATTCGGGTCACTGCCGTTCTGTTCCAGGGTTCTTAGCCATCCATCACGCAGAGCTTGGAGAGGCCTGTGCCACCGGAGATGGGAGGATGGAGCGAGTCCGGGGTGGCTTGTGGCTCCGGGGTCTGGATCACATTTTACTACGATTATTGTGCATAGGAAAGAATGACGAAATACATGAATCCCTTCTGGGAATTTACGCGGGTATCTTGTCAAAAGTAGATTCTAACATAACCACCTGATGCGGATCTCCCTTTCCCCTTCAGGCAGTCCTTTTAAAATCTAAATTAAGACGCTGTTACGAGGATTTTGTAGGGGATTAGGAGGGAATTGGGAGACGCGCAGCTAACAGATCACCCAAAGGAAGAGTTTAAATGTAATTCTCTCAGAACCGTTAATGTCTCATTCCAAGATTCTTGAGCATATAGTAATTCTTCATTAAATTTGTTTTGTTAATGGCCTCCTTGAATGGATTATAACCCTTGCCCTGCGTATTTTATCGTTGCATCACAACAGGGATTAACATCTGGATCGCTGGTTGTTGCATAATACATACATGTGAGCTCTGGAGGGAAATCTTCCAATGGATCTGGATTTGTTGTGCTTTAAATTTTATTTATTTAAATAAAAGCACATTGTAGGACATATAGGTAACCTGTTCAAACCATGTCTTGTCCTATGAAGTAATTATAATTACAAGGGTTATTAATAGCTAATATGAAATAGATTTGGCTCAAGTATTTATTACCTGAGGGGGAGTTCACTAGTAATAAAACTTCAGTACAAATGAAGGTAAAATGTAGCAGTCATGCATAGCAATCGAGCAGCTGTCATAGTGGATTCACCTTTAAAATTTATAAGGAGGATCAGTTTGGTGAACTTAGATACAACCTATGTGAGTCATCAGCCACACCAGTGATCATAAATTAAACCTGTACCTGTGTATTTTCTTGGTTCCAAGAGACTCGTTCCTAGTTATTTTGATACTTGAAGAAGAGTCTAGATAAGCTGTAAGTCGTTTGCATGTTTTAGTAGACTGAGGCCAGTGCAGGACTTGACTCTGATTTAGAGGGGGGAAAAAAACCACTTAATGACTGAATACTTTTGAAAGTAAAAGTTCCCCACTACCCCTGTGAATAAATGAATTTTTTAAACATTAGCTAGTTGTCTATAAAGAAATGGTATCTTTTTATGTACCATCCCTGCAGAAATCTGCGCTTCCTGTTTATTAATGGTGCTTACTCTACAGTCAGTATTATAGAGGGAGAAGGTCCTGGAGATATTTAAATCTTAGTCTTTGTTTAGGGGATTCAAGCAATCAAAGACAGTCAGCCAGGGTGACTAGTTTGGACCTATTAAAGGGAGATGAGATGTCTCTTCCAGCAACGTAAACTTTTTTTTTTTAAATTTATTTATTTATTATATGTAAGTACATTGTAGCTGTCTTCAGACAATACCCCAGAAGAGAGCCTCAGATCTTATCACGGGTGGTTGTGAGCCACCATGTGGTTGCTGGTATTCGAACTCAGGACCTTCGGAAGAACAGTCAGTGCTCTTAACCACTGAACCATCTCTTCAGCCCCCAGCAACTTAAACTTGACATCAGACAGATACTTACTTTTACATTGAGCTTGTTAGTCTGTGGGGCGGAATAGTTCTTAAACTTGGGACAGTTTTTTTTTGGGGGGGGGGATTTGAGATAGGGTTTCTCTGTATAGCCCTGGCTGTCCTGGAACTCTGTAGACCAGGCTGGCCTCGAACTCACAAATCCACCTGCCTCTGCCTCCCAAGTGCTGGGATTAAAAGCTTGCGCCACCATGCCCAGCTAGCTGGGACAGTTATGTTTAACTGAGGAGTCTGGAACTGATGGAATGCGATTTTTATCTTGAAGGTTGCTTAAGATTTTTAGTGATACGTTGTCAGTGGCAGAGAAATCAAAATGGGATTTTTCTCTGTAAGCTTTCAAGCCTGTGTGTGTACTGTCAAGTCAACTGCCTAAAAATCAAAGAGTATTTACAAGGGATTTACAGTGTAAGGGAACCAAGTATTCAGTCAGGTTGAAAAGTGTCTGTCAGGGACAGTGTGGTAAAAGATTGTTGGGAAGGTAAGTGGTTCCCTCTAAATTTGGTGTGCCTGATGTAAAAAGGTATTTTGTCTTTCAAAGACAGCATCACTGGGGTGTAATTAAAGAAGAGAAAAGTGCAATGATTTGATGATGGTCAGGGAAAAGCTGAGAACTTGCTAACATATCAGAAAATAACCTGAGTTTTAGCATGTGCCTAACTTGTTCTATGAGCTAGAAAGATTTAGGTTAGAATGCTATTTCGGTTAGTTTTAGACTACAGCAAAAATAGCTTTCATTTATTAAGCAATATTGGATGTCTCTTTTAAAAAAAAAAAAAAAGATTTATTTATTATTATATTTAAGTACACTTTAGCTGTCTTCAGATGCACCAGAAGAGGGCATTGGATCCCATTACAGATGGTTGTGAGCCACCATGTGGTTGCTGGGATTTGAACTCAGGACCTCTGGAAGAACAGTCAGTGCTCTTATCCACTGAGCCATCTCTCCAGCCCTGGATGTTTCTTTTATGTTATAGGAGATAAAAACAAAAAACAAACAAATAAAAAAATCTGGCCATTTCATTGAGAAGTTTGTAGTTTAATGAAATATTTTGAATTAAAACCTTAAAAATTCCTTAAAATACAAGTATATATTTTTTTGAAAATGCATATTAGGAACAAATCAATTTAGTAAACATTTTTACAGAGTGCCAAGTTGTATGTTTATTTGTAACTTTGGAAGCTTGAAAATAGTTTAGTTTGGAAAATTCACCATAGTAAGTATTTAAAATGAGTGAGCCAGATGATTGTGTGGGCACAAAAAAATAAATGTGCTGTAATTGGGAAATTTACTGTATGGATGGGACAGACATTTTAGTACTGTCCTATAAGTAAGGAAAGTACAATGAAGCAGGCTATACAAAAAGGGGTCCATTAATTCTGTATGAATGAGACCAGAGTGCTTTACAAAATAATAGTGCGTCAACTTGGTCTTGAACAACACATGAGATACAGGGTGTTGGGAGGCATGTTCTCATCTAGCATGTGCAAGGATCGATCCCTGAAGATGGACAATACAGAGGTGAGGGTGCCATTGTTGCACCTTGATCAAACTCACCCTTCTTCACCTCCTTGCATCTCCATCCTACTCGTCCCCCTTATCCCCCTCCTACTACAATGTCTTTTTTTTTTTTTTTTTTTGAGACGGGGGTCTTAAAATGGGAAAAAAATGAAAATTGGTAAAAAGTATTGCTCTGATACCCAAGAAGAAAAAGATTTTAAATGGCAGGTGATCAGTTGGGTTTGGCCCATAACAATGCCAAGAGGAGTTAAGAATGAAAATAATTGATTAAATTTGGGTGTTTGCAATGTTTTTGGTAGCTGGAAGAATCAAGATATTAATGGATTGATAAAGTCAGAGCCCAATTTAGACATTAATCAGAGTGGAGGGAAAGTCATTGAGTTTGACTTTTTGTTGTATGTAAATATATCATATACAAAAGTACATCATTTTCTAAAGTAATGAACTGTACAAATAAGGAATTCTACATGCCAAACAACACACCCACATCCACACACCCACACACCCACAATGTTTTTAAATTTAGGTTGGTTTCAGGTATAGCTGATGGGCTTAAGCTGATACCACATAGTATGCCAATATGGTTTCACAATGAAGGCAAAGAGGCCTACTTGTACACTTGGACTTGGTTGTTGTCTGTTCTTCCATTTTTGTAAAGATGCTGGTTTCTCCAGGCCTCAGCCTCCTTGGCTGTGAAAGTGTAGTTGGTTAGTCACTTTACTTTGACAACATGCCCGCCAGAGATAACTCAGGCAAGGATCTGTGTTGGCTTGTTTCACAGGATCAGTCCATTATGGTGAGGAAGGTGTACTGCAGTGGCTTGGGGTGCTAGAGCTGGTAATTGATTCTCTATGTTGGCAGGTCAGAGCTGGAGAGCTGGAGACTGGTAGCTGCCCCCAGCTGGGGACCAGATGCCAAGCACTGTGAGGGACTTGTCCGGTCCAAGCCATAAAAATAATGACAAGCCTAGCTAAAAAAACGCTGCTGGCAGAATTCCATGTGGCGGCATACCTGAAGGAGACTTGAGAATGTTACCGTTGATGACATGAGGGTAACCCTGAGGATCTAGTCCAGTGAACCTTACTTTCCATCCTCCCTATTGTTGTCTTCACATGCACCTCCCTTAGCACATGTGGTCGAGGAACACTAATGCAATAATTTCCTTTTGTTTCCCAAAAAAGATTTATTTTTATTTCATGTGTATTGATACATATGTCTGTGTGAGGGTGTCAGATCCCCTAAAACTGGAGTTTGATAAAGTTGTTAGCTGCCGTGTGGGTTCTCGAAGAGCAGCAAGTGCTCTTAACTGCTGAGCCATCTCTTTAGCCTCTTACTTTCTTATTTTAAAAATTGTATTCTGCCGGGCAGTGGTGGCGCATGCCTTTAATTCCAGCACTTGGGAGGCAGAGGCAGGTGGATTTCTGAGTTCAAGGCCAGCCTGGTCTACAGAGTGAGTTCCAGGACAGCCAGGGATACACAAAGAAACCCTGTCTCAAAAAAACCAAAAAAAGGAAAAAAAAAATGTGTTTCATTTGTCCTGGGTCAACCAAAGCTTTTGATTTTCCTGAAGTAAGGTATAGACACCATGTGTTAATAGATTAAAGAAATGAAAAACTTCCATTTTCATTAGTATATCTATTTATGTTGAGGAAATTGGGTTTTTTAAAATTGAAAATAAGTCATAGTAGTCATTTTTATACTTTTGGGTCCCAAAGTGTTTGTATTGTTTTAGATTTGTCCTGATTTTTTTAAAATAAAAATGATGATTAACTGAGAAAATATAATAGGGTTCATTTATGATTTTTTTTCAAACATATATTCCATGTACTTTGGTCAGACTCATCCTCCCTTGCCTCCTTACACCCCCATCCTGCTGGTCCCCTATAGTCCCCCTTCTACTTCTGTGCCTTTCCTTTTTGAGACAGGGCCTCACAGTGTAGCTAGCCTGGAACATTCTATTTAGACCAGGTTGGCCTCAAACACAAAGATCCTAACGCCTCTGCCTTCCAAGTGCTGAGATTCAAAGCATATGCTCCTGTGCCCTGGTGCCTTGTTTAAATGAAGGTTCCATGTGTGAGAGGAAACATTGTATTTATCTTTTGAGCCTGTCTTATGTTACTCAGTTACCTAGTTCCATCCATTTCCCTGCAAATGATGAAAGTTCATATTTCTTTTTCTTTTTAAAGATTTGTTTACTTTAATATGAGTACACTGCAGCTATCTCTAGACATGCACTAGAAGAGTGCATTGGATCCCATTACAGATGGTTGTTGGCCACCATGTGGTTGCTGGGAATTGAACTCAGGACCTCTGGAAGTGCTCTGAACTGCTGAGCCATCTCTCCAGCCCAAGTTCATTCTTTATGGCTGAATAATACTTCACTGTGCATATAGACCACAGAGACTTTACCCATTTCATTTGTCAGTGGGTGGCTAGGCTGATTCTGTAAATAGGCTATTTTAAAGGGCTGGAATGCAAATGGGTGTGTAGGTCTCTCTATGGTCTGTTGACTTGGGTTCCGTTGGGTGTCTACCCAGGAATTAGTGGTGTGGCTGGATGGTGTGATAGTTTCCTTTAGGTTTTTTCCCTCAGGCTAGCCTCAATCTCACAGCCATCCTGCTGCTTCAGCTTCCTAGAAGTCAGAATCAGAGTATAAGCCTAGCATTCAGCTGTTTTCCACTTGTGAGCCTGAGTAATAAAAATAAAACCAATAAAGGAAATGTAAAACAAAAGCACACCGAGATTCCATGGTAGTCAAAAAGTCACCAAGAAAACGAAATACTGGTGAGTGCAGAGGGAACATACTTCTGCCTCTACCACAGAAACATCGCCCTTCCACACACCCCCACTTCTAGTGGCTTACAATGGCCTATAACACCAGCACAGGGGGTCTAGTGTGCGTGCATAGAAACACCCACCTCCCCCATTCCCACGCTACACAACTAAAAACAAATTTTAAAAATTTTTACCTGGAAAATACTTTTTCTGTACCTTTATCCTGTAAAAAGGGGGGGGGGCTGGTTTACAAAAGCATAGTGTAGTTAATAAAACAACCATTGATATGGATTTACAGTCTGTGTTCAATAGTTTTATGTTAACTTGACACAAACTAAAGTCATCTGAGAGGAGGGGACCTCAATAAAGAAAATACTTGACTGTGAGCAAACCTATAGGACATTTTCTTAATGATCGGTGGGTGAAGGAGCCACCACCTTGTGGGTGGTACCATTCCTGGCCTGGTCTTCCTGGGGTCTATAAGAAAGCACATTAAGTAAGCAGAGGGAGCAAGCCAGTAAGTAGCATTCCTCCATGGCTTCTGCATCTGCTCCTGCCTTCAGATCCTCTCTCCCTGAGTTCCTGTCCTTACTTTCTGCAGTGATGAATTATGGATGTGGAAACAAGCCAGATAAACCCAATCCTCTCCAGGTTGCCTTTTCCTCCCCCAAAAGAACCTCCAATGGTGCTTCATTATAGCAGTAGTAACTCTTAACTAGGACAGAAATTGATACCAGGGTAGTGGGGTGTTGCTGTGGCAAACCTGACCATATGTTTTTTGGGGAACTTTGGGCTAAAAAAGCCATTGACTGTTCAAAGCATGATGAGCTGTTCTGTGGGAACTTGGAAGATAAAAATGTTGAAAGCAGTACAGAGGATGAAGGCCTAGCTTGTGAAGTTTCAGAGGGAAATTTGTATGACGTGATTAACAAGAGACTACTCAAGCAAAGCCTTTGCCTTGCTGTGGCAGTGAATGCTGGTCAGCTAGGGTTGAAGAATCAGCTGAGATTAAGAAGAGACCAGCATCATTGAGGTGAACTCTTCAGGGAAGTGTTCCCCCAGGATCATCTGTGTTCCAGAGGAGAGTAGGTTGTACCTTGTGCAGGCAGCAGAACTTGATAGTGTAAGAGTCACCCAGGTACTACTGGTTTTGAAGGCATTAAGGGGTTGTTGTGGAGAACAGCACTGTTGCTCTTGCAGAGGATCTGGTTTCAGCTTCTAGCACCCACGTGGTGGCTCCCAACCACCTGTAAGTTCAGTTCTAGGGGATGCTCTCTTCTGATTTCTGCATGCACAGGCATGCATGTGACTCACACACACACACACACACACACACACACACACACACAGCTGGCAACCCCCACCCCCTCATACACACACAACTTGGTGTGGTTCATATTGAATATAGTATTACATAGCTAGCTCTCAGAGTTTCATTTTCTTCTTGTCTTTGGCAGTGGCTGATTGAAAGATTATAACGTAACTTTAGCAAATCTGATATTTTCCCCTTAGCTCTATTTTGAATAATTTACTTAGGAAGTAATTGATAGACATTTTATTTTGTCAGTTTTTAACTTCTACTTTAAAATATATAGCCTTATTATTTTTACTTTATTTTAGGGGTAGGGTAGACTTATGTAGCCCAGTGTTACATAGGAGCTTCCTCCAGGATAGAAACATTCTGTCCATCAGGGAGTCAGGGAAGCTCATTCAGATAAGACGTCAGCAACTCAAAATAGCCTCAAGAAGTTCCTGAAACCTATAGGATTCATCAGTCCCTACTTTCCACAGTATATATAAACAGAAAAGACTGCCGACCTTCTTAGACAAGCCAAGCTGCAGAGAAAACTGTTGAGACAAACCTATCTGCTTGCAAGGAGCAACCCCAAAAGAAGCAGGGACCAGCCAAGCAGCCTGAAAGAAGCCCAGACTGGCTAACTCCCTAGAGGAAACAACCAGCTGAGCTCCTTGGAAGAGGTTTGGACCAGTGGAGCTACCTGGAAAAGAATTCTCCAACCTGGTGAGCTGCCTGCAATCCGTGCAATAGGCCCCAGGTTCCCAGCTTTTGTGAGCTGTCACCATGCTGCAGAGCACTTGGTGATGCAGCTGTCTTTAAGTCATTCATGCCCCAATATCTAACCCTGGTAAAACCCATGCATTCACCAAGTTAGACTTCGGCAGTACACATACTCTGATCTCCCTGTCTTGGGTGAGTGTGTGTGTGTGGGGTGTTGTTGTGTTGTGTTATGTTATGCTTGTATGTCACACAATACCCAGGTTAGCCTCCAACTTAGCCGTGTAACCAAGGATGACTTAGAAAATCTGACACTCCTGTTTGTACTAGTCACATGCTGAAGTTACAGATATGTGCCACCAGGTCCACTTAAGCAATGCTGAAGATTGTATCCAGAGCTCTGTACATGCTAGTCAAATATTCTGCCAGCTGAGTTAGAACTTCTGGCTAAGGCGTCTCTTCTTAATTGTGTTGTAACCATTTAAAAATTCTGACTACAGTGTACAAAACAGAAGGCCTTAGGAAACTACAGTGCAAGGTTTAAAAAACTAACATATTAGGAATGATTAGGCAGTATGGTTATTATGGTCTTTAGTAATTGTATCACATTTAGGTACATTGTGGTCTGTGCCCGCTGGCTCTATTTCTCCAGCTGTGAGAGCTTGAGGAGCTTGCTTACCATGCAGGCCAAAGACTCATTTGGAACATTTATACTAAAGTGCCTGCCTCTGGGGTCATTATGAGAAACAAATGTGGTAATGAGTTTAGCACAATGCCTGGTACAGTGTAAGTGGCAAGTGCATTCTGAGCTTAAAAATAATTATAAATGAAAAATTTAGCACACAATCCAGACTCCCCCCCCCCAGGTCCTGTTTCCCAGCAAGCTCTAGTGTTTTGAAGGAAAGTAATCAAGTGTAGACAAGTTACTAAGTAGAACGGACATCAGAGGTCATCTGATCGGTCCTTAGTTTTTAATGTGTATGAAAAAATGGGTTCTGCTTTTCTGAACTTTGAGCTTGGTAAAATAAATGAATGAAGTAAAATGAATCCCATTGCTGTTTATTTACAATTATTACAAGAACCTGTATCTGCAGAGTCAACTTATCTCAGGTCTACAGTTTGAAACTCCTAACTGCTGCTACATTGAACATGCCCAGACCTTTTCTTATTATTCCCTAGGCAATACAGTTTAACAATCATTTACATGGCATTTACATTTCCAGTATTATAAGTGACTCAGAGGTGATTTAAAGTCTTCAGGAAGATATGCATAGATAATCTCCAAATGCTGTGGCATCTCATACAAGAAAGTTGAATCTCTAAATCTTTAGGCTGGGAATGAGTCCTGGAATCAGTCTACCATAGATCCTGAAGGATAACTATCTATGCACAGGATACTGACAGCGTCCCTTCATCTTGTGTCTCCCCAGTTCTTCCAGTGAGTCTACCCCGTATACAGCTGCTGAGTAAACTGTCTTAAAACAGCTTTGAGTGCTTTCCCTGCTCAGGGTTGCTTAATGGCTTTCTGCTAATGTATCAAATAAGGTAAAGGACTCTGTAATATAGTATTTGTGGTGGTTTGAATAGAAATGGCCTCCATAGGCTCATATATTTGAATGCTTGTTCATTAGGGAATGACACTACTTGAGATGGATTAGGAGGTGTGGGCTTGCTAGAGGAAATGTATAGGGATTGGTTCTGATGCTCTGATTGGGAACCTGCCTGGGAACGCTGAAGGTCCTGTTGCCTGATTAGTTGTTGTTTTTTCGTTTTTTTTGTTTTTTGTTTTTTTGCGACAGGGTTTCTCTGTGTAGCCCTGGTCATCCTGGAGCTCACTCTGTAAACCAGGCTGGCCTTGAACTCAGAAATCCACCTGCCTCTGCCTCCCAAGTGCTGGGATTAAAGGCATGTGCCACCACTGTCCAGTCCAGTTAGTTCTTGATTGATCAATAAAGATGCTAGTAGCCAATGGCTAGGTGAAAGAGGTGAGATTTCCAGGTTCCTGCAGGCAGGCTAGCAGATGCAGTAGGAGTAAAGAGGATTTGCCATGCTTCAGAGGGAAAGTGAGCCACCAGCTTTGTGAGATCTTGGGTGGAGTGATCATTGGCCACTTCCCTGACTGGGCTTGGGGTAGCAGGTGGGAGATTAGAAACGTAGCTAATCTGAGGGCAGATTTAGGGTGGTGAGCAAGGAGAAGGTTGCTGGGCAACTAAGTTGAGGGCAGAATTAGAGGTGTTGAGCTGGGAGTGAAGAAGATACGGGAATGTTAGCTGTGGGAAGCTTAGAAGTGTCCAGCCATTGAACAAGAAGCATATTAAAAATAAGCGTGTGTGTGTGTGTGTGTGTGTGTGTGTGTGTCCTTCCTTCACCCAGGTGGCTCCTGGGTGGGTGCTAATTGTTCAAGAACCAACCAGGCAACAGGACCTTCAGTGTTCCCAGGCAGATTCCCGATCAGAACCACCCCCTACACACTTCCTCTAGCAAGCCCACACCTAATCCATCTCAAGTAGTGCCACTCCCTAATGATCAAGCATCCAAATATATGAAATATATACACAGAGCCTTGTAGCAAAAACTACACACTACAGAAGTGTGTCATTGGAGGTGTGCATTAGTTTTCGAAAGCTCTAGCCAGGCCAGTGGCTTTCTCTTGCCTGCTGCCTTCAGATCTGAATATAGAACTGTAAACTACCACATCTTTCTGTGTGCTGCCATGTTCTCCACCATGAGGGTAGGGGACCAACCTCTGAAATTGTAAGCCAGTTCTAATTAAATATTTTCTTTCTATAAGAGTTGCTATGGTCATGGTGTCTCTTCACAGCAGTCAAACACTGACTAAGACAGTGTTGACAGTCTGCTCTTGTCTGACCTGCATTTCTGCCCTCCATTGTCTTTATGTACCTTAGCTGCCTTGGTAAATCCAAGTACTAGCCTTTTTATCTGCTTTATGGCTTTTCTCTGGGACTCTCCTTCTTGATGCTTTCATTTAAAGACTGTATTTTCAGGGATCATTTCTACAGTCCTTTACATGTTTTCATAAAGTCATTCATTGCTTAGATATGTTTTGAAGTTAAAATAGGAAACCTACTGTCTGTTTTCCCTACCTTTGAACCTGCTGTAAGTGAGAAGTGAGCGAATATTTTCTCTTAGGTAAATAAGCCCTTGTGTATTTGCAAGGGGGGGCAGTAAGAGCAGATGTGTATGTAGGGCTGTTGTAGCAGTAGTAAGTTAATCTGCTGTAAACTCCTCGTGGGTGTGTGCATGCTTCTCACTACCACCCCAGTGTTCTGGATTCCCAAAAGAAAGACACACATAACACAGCCTTATATTTTGAATACCTTAAACAGCTCATGGCTGGGCCACTCTTTAATTCCATGTGGCTAATACATACTCCCCTCCGATATTCCTGAGTTAATACTTACTAAATCAATCAGTCTGTATGTCTGTCTATCTGTCTGTCTAGATACTTATTTATTTTAGTTATGGAAGTACACTGTTGTAGTCTTTAGAGACACCAGAGGAGGAGGGCATTGGATCCCCATTGCAAATGGTTGTGAACCACCATGTGGTTGCTGGGACTTGAACTCAGGACCTCTGGAAGAGCAATCAGTGCTCTTAACCACAGAGCCATCTCTCCAGCCCCTAAATCTATATTTTATCTTTGCTGCCCTGGACTCTTTCCCCCTGCACCCACATGTTAGCTGCCTCTCCCTTCTGTACCTTTCCAGCGTGGCTCATCTCCAACGTCTTCATCATGGGAGACTCCCCTCTTCTTCCCTCCTCAGTCCCTTACCAGGAATCCTAAAAGTCCCACCACTGTCTCCCTGCCTAGCCGTTGGCCACCAGTAACTTTATTGACAAGTCAAAAAACAACTGGGGACAGGTTTCCTTTAGTCCTATGTACAGGACATTGCAAACAGGTTTTTGGGTAACATAATCAGCATGAGAACACAAGCCATCATCTACTTTGAGTCCAAAATGAAGACTGCAGAGGCCTGGACAGGGGAGGGAAGTGCCTAGGCTGTGGTTCAGAGACTCTTGTGTTTGAAATATCTGTACAGAGTGGGAGTCCTTGGTTGTTTTCCTTAGATGTTGTGTAAACTTTATATCACTGTGGCATAATGAGTTAATCAGCTTAAAAGGTTCATAGTTCAGAGGTTTTTTGGTTTGTGGTTGTTGAACTGTGGTGAGGTAGTGCATCATGGGTAGAGCAAAGCTGCCTTCCTTTGGCAGTTGGGGCAAACAGAGAAAAGGGAGCTGGAGTCCCCCTGTTTCAGAAACATTCCAGGAATCCATGCTTCTAGTGATAGACCCTCCTCCCACTAGGACCTGCCTCTTAAAGGGTCCACTAGTTCATACTGGTGCTGAAAGCTGCTTACCAAGCCTTAATGTAACCCCCTGG